>JAXQQM020074997.1:0-124881 GCA_034641835.2 Pinus albicaulis
ATATCAGAGGCACATTGGGATATGGTCTATGGTACAGACAGGAGGATGGAGTGAAGCTTTCTGGCTTCACTGATGCAGATTGGGCAGGGAGCCCAACGGACCGGAAGAGCACATCTGGAGGATTTTTCAGCATTGGGTCGACAGCAGTTTCCTGGTACAGCAAGAAGCAGATATCCATGGCACTCAGTTCAGCAGAGGATGAGTACATGGCAGCAAGCTTGGCTGCATGCGAGGCTATTTGGATGAGAAAGATCCTCGTTGGATTGTTCGGGTTGCATTTGGAGCCTACAGTGATTTACTGTGATAACCAGAGTTGCATTAAACTCTCGGCTAATCCAGTATTTCATGATAGATCCAAACACATCGACATCAGGTACCATCATATCAGAGATTGTGTTCAGCGGAGAATCATGATGCTTTCATATGTTCCCACGGAGGATCGGGATGCCGACATCCTGACGAAGGCGCTCACCAGGAGCAAGTTCGAATTCCACAAAGGTAGGATAGGGGTTGCAGATAATCCATATCTTGCTGAGAGGGAGTGTTGAAAATGCAGCAAGATGATGGAGCTTAGTGAAATGAAGTCGCCTTCACTAAGTGGGCCCGCAGGCAAATTTTGGCGCAAAGTCTATTTTTAGACTATGTCTATTTTAGACATATGGAGCATGGTCCAGGGGTTGTAGTATGTTATTCTTGGAGTATGACCTATAGGTCGAAGTCTATTTTTATACTGCCTCTCCTTAAAATAGGGAAGTCAAATATTATTTACCCTTAATAATATTTGGACTCTAAACTTCAGTTTACTCTCTTGGAGCACTTCAGTTCGAGCCTTGAAAGTGGTTCATGCATCTAACAGAGGAATTACGCTATTCCTAGGGTTTGGTGAGCTCATGCATGGTTGACTTCAGTTAGGACTTCAGTGGCAGAAGTTTGGTGGAGTTAATGAGACAGCTAGTGGAGTTGTGTTAAGTTTAACTTAGTTGAACTGGTTGAGATTAGTTTAACTAGATAATCAACTAGTAATGAGTGGAGTGAATTAAATATTATTTAATTCATTAATTAGTAACTCATTATTCAACTCAAGAACACATCAGTTCACTACAGTGCATGGACAGTTCAGTGGAGACCAGTGAAAGAGGTAGATGAAAGGGTGGAGTTAGCTATCGGTGGCGACATCAGTTGTGCATGAGATTTGCACCACACTTGGAGGAATTTCCCATGATGATTGCGCTGTCAAGCCAAGGAGATTCGAACCTTGGATCTCTATATAGACAGGCCTGGATTACGCAATAGAGGCAAGGCAATTGGCAGTGAGTTTTGAACCAGTAACCTGTTCAAAACCAAGCTAGTTTGTGTGTAACTTTATGAGAAAGTACTGAGTACTTGTGAGGAGTATTGTACTGATTTTGTTACATGTTTTCTCCATTATAATATACACATATAGCTGCGGGGTTTTCAGCTATAAGCTTTCCCCATACATACTGTGTTAATGTGTATGATGATTTGATGTGCTATCGCTTGTTTTATTTCCGCATGTGTGATGATCTGAGTGGAAGAGATTATGTGTTGCATATAAATTCAAATTGTATGTGATCAGGATAGTCTCGGTGGATAATTAATCATTATTCAGCAAATTTCTACACCCCGGCTGGTCCTTCCAGAAACTGGATGCAAAAGGAAGGTCAGAGAAGGAATATTGAAGGAGTTAAACACCTAGGGACTAGAACATATCCTATGAATGGAGGTCTACTCCCTTGATCTCTGCTTGAATTTACTAATAATTAATGTTTATGGTCCTTGTAAGGACATAGCTCCTTTTTGGAATAATTTTTTTTCAAAATATTTTATGGGGAACCCGAATCTAGTAATAGATGGAGATCTGAACTTTTCACTGGGGTTTTCAGAAGCTTGGGGACCCTTAGCTCATGCGGATCCCCTAGCAGAGTTATTCCTTAATAATATAGCATCGAAGAGGCTTGTTGACATTATTTTGATCAAGCCCCACCCTACTTGGAGGAACAGAAGAATTGGGGCTGAACGCATGGAAAAGAGATTGGATCAGTTTATTTTAAAGGAGGATTTGGTGAGCAGAACTCCAGCACTGGGTAGGGGAAGGTGGAGACTCGGACCATCTTCCTATTCTCCTCGAACTAAAAGGCCCTAATAAGAAACTAGGATCCCCTTTCAAGTGCAACCCATGATGGCTCAAGGATGAATCCTATAACATGTTGTTTCAATCAACTTGGAGGAAGGGGTGAGGAGCTAGGAAGGGAAAAAGGCTACCTCTTCATGGAAAAACTAAAGCGAATGAAAAATTCCTCTCTAGATTGGGAAGAAAAGAAAATAGCTTCAGAGGAGGAAACCCTGCGACATATAGGAGAGGAGTTAGAGTGACTTGAAAAGCTGAAGGAAGATGGATATGAAACAAGTGAAAGGGGGATAGAATCAAGTTGCTGGAATCAAATCGAAGGAAAATCCTTCTTGAAAAGGAAGAACAGTGGAGACTTAAAGTCGAGCTATCTAGTTGACATCGGGGGACGAAAACGAAAATTTTTTCCAAAACTTTGCAAAATGTAGGAAGAATATAAATACCATATGGGGCATGAAATCGGATGAAGGAAGGACATAAAATTACTTTTAAGTCCTCTCCCTCCTGGGAAGTAATCACTTTAAAAATATTTTCAAATCTACTACTAAAGCATCCATTGAGGAAGTGATCTGAGTGGAACAGTTCTTCCCTCAATATGAGGAGGAGGAGGAAAATGAAAATATTATGGAACCAGCGTCTAAAGAAGAGGTTGAGGGGATTTTAAATTTAATGCAGAAGGAAAAAATTCCAGACCCGAATGGTTGGACAGTATATTTTTTCAGCGCTTTTTTGAGACCTTGGGGGATGAGTTGGCAGGGGTGTTTGAAGATTCAAGGGTCAAAGGTACCATCTATCAACATTTAAATTATAATTTATTGGCCTTAATCCCCAAGAAGGATCATCCCATATCCTTTGAGGAATTTATACCTATCTCTCTTTCCAATTGCATCTATAAAATTATAGCAAAGTTGATTGATGTTCGTCTGAAACTCATCCTCTCTAGAAACATTTCAAAAGAGAATTTTTGGTTTTTGGATGAAAGAAAGATTCATGAAGCAGTTGGAGTTTCATAGGAAACGCTGCATAGCCTCAAAAGAAGTGGGAAGAAGGGAGATATTGTAAAAATCAACCTCTCAAAATCTTATGACCGCATTAGCTAGCTTTACCTCTGTTTGCTCCTAACTCACATGGTGTTGAGGATTGATTTCATAAATTGTGTGATGGGCTGCATAACAAACATTCGCTTTGAAAATTTTATTAATGGCATAGCCACACACTTCTTTCAGATCCAGAGAGGTTTGCACCAGGGGTGCCCATTTCCCTCCTTCCTTTTCCTTCTAGCGGCTGAAGGTCTTAGTCAAATTATTCTTGATACAAGGGGGAGAGGAGACATCAAAGGGATTGAAGTGGAAGTCAACCTCAATATTTCTCACATGTTGTTTGTAGATGATATCCTATTATTCTAACAAAAAAAGATATGGCATCAGGAAAATCAAAGATATACTAGACATGTTTCTTAAAGCAACTTGATTGTGTATAAACGGCCAACAATCATCCATAACTCTAGAAGTGTTCTCAAGGGTGGAAGTGGGAAGAATATTTGAAGAGCTCCCTTTCGAAGTAAAAATTTTGTCTGACAGTTTTAAATATTTGGATTTTTACTTAAAACCTTATTCATATAGGATTTAGGACTAGCATTGGCTGGTGGCTAAGATTGAATCCTGGATTAAAAAAACTGGAGCTACAAATGGTTTTCTAGGGCAGGAAGGCTAGTTTTGATCAAGTCAGTTGTTCTAGAAATCCTGGTTTAATGGTATGCTCTAATTTGGGTTCCCAAAGGAATCCTCTCAAAAATAAGGAGGATCTGTAGCAAGTTCCCATGGGCAGGGTCAAAAGAGGACTCGGTACTCCCTTGTTGTGTTATGTTATGGTGAATTTTACTTGCTGTGTATTTCTGCTATGATATGTTAAACAGTAAATTTAATTAACAAACCCTCACACATAAAACTTAGAATCACACATAAAACTTAGAAACGAACCAAAACTACTTTTTTTAACTTGCAAGTCATGGAGAACACTTTGCACACTAAATTATATGAGAATGGATACTTTGCATAGAATTACAAATAGTTCCATTTTCAGATCAATCTCACACAAAAAAAAAATAGATGGTTTTCCTCAAAGTGTTGGGAACCCACTGCTCTGCTAGAGAAACCTCAATTCTAAAGGCGTTGGTTTTGTAGCATTCTTTATACTTGCAAGGGGAGGTTATTAACTCAAATATAGAATATTTCACTATCTTTGTGAGACAAATATTCCCTTTGTTTGTAGGTTAATACCACATATCTAGTGTCCACACTCATAGCCAAGATTCAAGATTTGATGAGAAACCCATGTGGCAGTTTTCATCTCTTATATGAAGGTTTAGAGCTTTATGATCATAAAATCCTAAGTGACTATGGCATATATAAGGATGTTGTGATCTATTTTATTTGAAGAGTAAGGGGTGGAGCCAGAAGCCAGATGTTTTACATCCTCCTCATCCCAACCCAAGTTCTGCAAGGATGTTCTTAAGCCTCGACCTCAATCGCCAAACCCTAAATATCTATCAAGATTGACATTTATGGTAGATCAAGTAGATAATGTGATATGTAGCTTCATGGATGCATATTATGAACAACAAGCACTTATTTTCAAATTTAATGTTTTTTGGGCCTCAACTTCTTCCCTTTAGGAGTGGGTGAAATAGATTGGGTCTTAAAATATTTTGATACATTATTTCTCCAAATATTATTTTGTTATGATCTTCCCAAATTTAGCAGACCAAAAAATATTTTTCCTCAACTCAGCATCATGTAGAGCCATTTCATCCCTCTACGTAATAATTTAACTCTATGACCAAACTGGAAAAAGGCTTTCCATAATTTTGGCTCCATTAATGAGTGAGCACAAGTGTACCCATGAGCCAAATCACTCGGTCACGTATAGGTAAACTACAAATGGGATAGTTGTAACGAGATCGAAGCTTCGGAAGGTTGTAAATGTATGATTGTGTATTCTATTTAAAGAAGAAATGATATAATATGATTTTTTGGAAATAATAAAAATTGATTTTTAAAAAATAATTAAAAAAATATCACAAAAATTCTATTTATAAACTAAATAATATATATATATATATATATAATCCATCTCTTAACTCATATCATAGCCATATTTTGATGGTTTTCCAATCATTATCTCAAATTTTTGGATAGTCATATTATTTTTTAATAATTAATAACAAATTAAATATTAATGTTTTGAAATATTATATTAATTATGTTAATTATGCCATAGGTGTGGTCTATTTTGGAATTGGACTTGAGGAATTTTTATTTTTAAGTGAATGTGTGGACAAGATTTGATTTCAAAATAATATTCTTTGTCTACTACATTATCCAACGGAGGATATGAAAAGTATTTAAAAAAAATAGTTTCAAATCAAGAAATAACATATTAATTTTGATTTTTAAATGAATGAGTGGACAAGATTTGATTTCAAGATAATATTATTTGTCTGCTACATCATCCAACAGATAATATGAAAAGTATTTTAAAAAAAATTTAGCTTTGAATCAAGAAATAACATGTTTAATTTAAAAGCCATTTTTTTCACCAATTCTAAACTATAATTAAAAATATTATAAAAAACTCCAACTCCATTCATTTCATTTCATTCCACCCTTTTCATCCATCCATTTAATTTCCCATCCCCATATCCATTTGTTTCATATGCCACATGGTCACAAGAGTCATTTCACATCATTACCTAGACACATCAGCTGCTTCAAGCATAGGGTGGGAACATTGTAGCAACACACAGGTGTGGGAGCGTTGTATCAACAAGGTCATTTAAAAGGAATTTCTTTTGGAGATCTTCAAAGTTTTATCCATCATTTCATTAATTATTCCTAATTTCATATTTCAGCTCCAAATAATTTAGATGTGTTGTCCATTTCTAAGTTGGATCCTCTAGTATTGTGTTGTACAAACAATGGAAGAGGTGATGAAACCAAAAGGCCGAAAAATACCCACATATGGAGAAACTTAAACTGTATACCCCTTCCCAAGATTTAATACTCGTAAAAGCGTATACACTCCAAATTTTCCCCATTCGGATAGGTTCATAAAACCCATTTTCTCCCAAACCTATCCTTCACTTACGAATTTAAACCTTTAACCACTTTCTCCTATTGTATGTGACTTCTTCACGCTTACCAATATTCTACACCTTTACTGAGACTCTTCTAGGCACAATTTCGCATTGTAAACCTCCATCACACTTTTCAGAACTTATCGCAATTTTGTTGATTTGTCCACTTTGCAAAGCGCAAAACTTACCATTTTGCACTTCAGAAAACTTATCACTTCACACTTAGGAAAATATAACATTTCCCATGTCGTAGAGTTTAACCTCCGTCGTTAACTAATTGTGCCATATCACATACGATATGTGATATGCACGTGGACCCCGTCGACACATGCATCCTTTTCACCGCATCACAACTTATACCATTTAACTTGTGATGGCTTAACAGGTAAATATAACGATCGTCGATTGCAATGTGTGCTTGTATCCTCCTCCTAACACGTTTCCACTTCGCTGCTTTCCAAACTTACCTTACGAAGTAATCTGGACCATCGATCTTCACTCGGATCTTTTCTATTTAATCCTCGTCGTCCATTCCCTTCCTTTGGAAATATTTTAAAGGCTTTGTTGCCTTAATCTTTTCTCCTATTTCTTTCGTCGACATCGCTCTGCATCTTTGTTTCCTTCATGCTATCCTTCCTAAGCCTGTTTGGTATTTAGTTGTGCTAATCCCTCCTGAGCTTTAACTTCTATTCATTCCCTCATATTGTTGATGTTGCCGCACACTTTAGCACGTAGTCTCAATCCCAAATAAACAACACCCTTCTGTATTACTTCTCTAAATCTATAATTCGACTTGGTTTCTTTATCTCGACCTGCATACACATTTACTCGCTCCAAACGAGAATCACACATGATTCTACCCAGCCATTAAGTCCTTTATCACTCAGAAAAACTTATTCATTCAATTCACATTTATCAGAATTCATACAACAATGGTTTATTACACAGAAAACAGATTAGCTCGTTACGGATCACTTAGCTCATAACAAATACAAAATACAATCGCATGAATTATGTTTCTCATTAAAAAATCAAATTATACATATACAAGAAAAATATGTTTACATTGTATCTTTGGCCTGATGCATCGTTACATGGCCCTTTCTCCCTTCAACAGAACCCTCTTTGTCTCTTGGCTCTTGCCTCTATCTCTTGGCCTAATCTTCTTTGTTTAATTTGTAATCTTCTCTTTAGAAGCTTACAATTTAATTTTATAATACAATTCAAAGCTTATTTGCCCCCACTCAACTCCTACAAACTTGTACCACTTATATTCTAAGGATATCCTAATTTATGAATTTTCTATCTTCTTAGCATAAACAACAAATATTCTCTCTAATATCCCATTTATTAAGGGGATTTTTTACATTGTCTCAACACTCATTAACACCTAACAACTAAGCATATTCCCTATCAATGCTCACTAATAAATAAAATACTTTTTACATGAGTTTACAATGTCTCTTTACAATAGTTCCTCCTTGGAAAAATGTCAAGACCCTAAGGTCTAATTTCTTCTTGGACTTTTGACTTAGAGAAGATGTTCATGCATCAGACTCCCCGGGTGAAAAATAATAATGATCTCCAAATCTTGTGTTTTTAATAGTTTTCCTCTTGGATCCCATGCTTCATTCTGTAATCTATCTTTGGTTGTTGTTGTTGTTGTTTGTTGTTGTTCTCTAGGTCTCCATAATTTATGTTGCATTGCCCCACTGGCTATGTTGTCACATTATTTTGTTGTCCTTTTCTTGTTGTTGTTGCTTTTCTTCCTTGTTGTTGTCTTCTTCTGAGACACCTTCACTATCAACCTTCTCATTTTTTCAATCTCCATGTCCATTTTATCTTCTAACTGGTACTCACTTTTCCAATTGTATTAATTTTATTTTTTTTATCTTCTCTTTGAAGTTGTTAGATTATTACTACCACCATTACATCCTTACCCTCCTATTGCTTCTGAAATTTCATCTCATCTCAAAACAACCTATGTTCAATATCTTTGATAAAAACATCATACTCAGATGCTTCCAGCAAATAGTTCAGTAATTCACTTTCTACATGATTCCTTTCAAACACCTCATCACTCTGTTTTTCATCAATTCCATCATATATTTCTTCCTCTTCCTTGAAAACCTTTAGTGATTTTCCTTCACCTCCTTGACTAATCCTAGTAGTCAGTTCAGCTTCCTTCAGTTCTAAGACTAATTCCTTTTTTACATGAGACAAGCCTGCCTCACCTTTAATCAATTTCAATTGTACATTCAGAATATTCATTCTCTGACTTGCTAGTATATTCTCCAAAAGACTTAGCTCATGCCACAAATTTTTCATCTCACTTGGAACTTCTTCCAAAAATTCTATACAGTCCTCACTATCTCCTTCTTTGTCACAGGTCCAATATCTTGGTGACTCTACTTCTTCATTTTTCATCAGAATAAAATTTTGATATTTTATCTCTGTGACATCTTTAGATATTTTTCCAGGAGTCTTCCTTTGGCCACTCACGAAAGACAATTTCTCCCTATCCTCAACAATAACAAGTTCCTTCATATGAGACATAATTGTCTCATATTCCTTCGAGATAATTTCTTCACTAAGAAAGGAACTTATGAACTCCTTCTGCTGCAATAACTCAACTTGATCTTCATCTGAAAGAAAGTCATCATCGTACTTTGCTTGATAATTCTCAACTTCATTCAAGACAATTCCAAGAGATGGATTTCCTTCTACAACACCTGCAAACACAGTGAAATTATCAATCTCAAAATCGCAAGACCCAATGGTCTCTTTTGATGATCCAGTCACCAAATCTTCCTCTTGTTGTTCTAAGTCCTCTACATGACTCAAAAAATCTTCAATGGTCTTCTTATCAACCCCCTTAAGAACTTCACTTGGTTTCTTGATATCCTTCTCCACTTCTTCTTTCTTTTGGTCATCATTGTGAGCCAAAGTTCCTCTACTTTCAGTATGATCTTCCAATACCTACTCTTAAATATGTATGATCTTCCATATGAGATCTAATTATCTCAAAAATCAAATTATTTCTCTCTTCTTTATCTTCTTTGACATCAACTGCACACATACAAAAATTATTAATTTCAAAATCATAAGGCTCAATTGCCTCAACTGATGTTTCAGACATCATTTCTCCCTCTTTAAACTCAAAAGAAACTTTTTATTCTCCATAAATGTTGTCTTGTTGTAGCTCAACTCATTCGAGCTTCTTTGTCCTCAATTAAACATCCATAATCTGCTCAATCTTCCTTAGCTCCTCTATTAACTACATATTCACCCATTGTTATCTCTTCTCTTGTAGCTTATCCCACTTAATTTTATTTCTCATTTTCCAACCAAATCATTGGTCTTCTTTACTCCTCTCAAACACCTTCATCAAAAAATTTAATTGCATTCTTATCTCAGCCTTTTCTCTCTCATACCTTCATCTATTCCATTTTCTTTGACATCTTTATTCACTTTTCTTCTACTTTGGTCTCTCTCAGAACCTCTGTTATGACTATCAATAGTCATCTTCTCCTCTATCTCTGTGAGTTCCTCACTCACTATGAGCTATACTTAAGCCAATGCAATAACAATTCCGCCCTACTACAACTTACCTCACCAAGCTTTCCTCGATACTTGGCCACTATTCCCCTCTCTGGAGCTTTCTTTGAGCATTCCTCTACTCCTTCTAGGCTTCAACTCATCTGTACTTTTGATAACATAACTTTCCTCCTGTATTTCAATCAAAAATGAAATACTTGGCTCTGAGCACACTCTTCTTTCACTCATAAATCCTTATCACTGCTCTTAAGGCTGTGATCTTTCTTTTCCTGTGATACTTCATTAGATGCAACTATCAATCTTTAATCTGTCTTTAATCCTGCAAAACTCAAATTAGAATAAAATAATACCTGCATGATTTCACAAGTAGTCTCCATCCACTCTTCACATTCGAGTGAATCTCCATTCTCCACAAGAAAAAAACCATCACTATGCTTTCTTTATGCTTCTGCAATATCTTCTTAAGTGTATCACTTACTCCCATCTTCTTCCATACTTTACCTCAGTATGTGTACTCCTTTTCAAACTTAAAATCTGATATCCTATTTCTGCAATATCTCTGTCAATTTTCTGCAAAGCATATTTGCTTGATCTCCTCTTCCTTCCATAATCAAACTTGCATTCTCCTTCTATTTCACACATAATCCTATTATGTTCTGCTACCAAATGTCTTCTACATAGTTTAACTCTGCAATCTTCATTTATAACAACTTTTTTCATTAACCTCTCTCTGATACCAAATGATGTAGCCAAAAGGCCACAAAATACCCACATACACAGAAACTTAAATTTTATGCCCGTTCCCAAGATTTAATACTCATAAAAGAGTATACACTTCGAATTTCCCCCATTCAGATAAGTTCATAAAACCCATTTTATCCCAAACCTATCCTTCACTTATGCGTTTAAACCTTTAACTGCTTTCTCTTATTGTACGTGACTGCTTCACGCTTAACAATATTCTACACCTTTACCGAGGCTCTTCCTTGTGCAATCTCGCATCACAAACCTTCATCGCACATTTTAGAACTTATAGCAAGTACGTTGATTTGTCCACTTCACAAACCACAAAACTTACCATTTCATACTTCGGAAAAACTTATCACTTCTCACTTCGGAAAATATAATCTTTCTCATGTCGTAGTGTTTAACCTCTGTCGTTAACTAATTGTGCCATATTGCATGCGATATGCGTGTGGACCCTGACGACACGTGGATCCTCTTCACCGCATCGTAACTTATACCATTTAACTTGCGATGGCTTAACATGTAAATAAAACGATCGTCGATTGCGATGTGCGCTTGTATCCTCCTCCTAACACGTTTCCACTTTGCAACTTTCCAAACTTAACTTGCGAAGTAATCTAGACCGTCGATCTTCTCTTAGATCTTTGCGATTTAATACTCATCGTCCATTCCCTTCCTTTGGAAATCTTTTAAAGGCTTTTTTGCCTTAATCTTTTCTCCTATTTCTTTGACCGCCACCACTCTTTATCTTCATTTCCTTCACGCTATCCTTCCTGAGCTTGTTCGATATTTAGTTTCACTAATCCCTTGTGAGCTTTAACTTCTATTCATTATCTCATATCTTTGATGTTGTTGCACACTTTAGCACACTATCTCAATCCCGAATATAGAACACCTTTCTGCATTACTTCTCCAAATCCAGAATTTGGCTTTGTTTCTTTCTCTCGGCCTGCATACACATTTACTCGCTCAAAAATGGAATCATACATGATTCTACCCAGCCATTAAGTCCTTTATCACTCAGAAAAATTTATTCATTCAATTAACATTTATCATAATTCATACAATAATGGTTTATTGCACAAAAACCATATTAGCTCATTACAGATCACTGAGCTCGTAACAAAGACACAATAAAATCACATGAATTGTGTTTCTCATTAATAAAAAAATTATATATATACAATAAAAACATGTTTACATTCTATCTTTGGCCTGATGTGTCGTTACATGGCCCTTTCTCCCTTCAAAAAAACCCTCTCTGTCTCTTAGCTCTCGCCTCTATCTCTTGGCCTAATCTTCTTTGTTTGATTTGGCCTCTTCTCTTTCGAAGCTTACAATTTAATTTTATAATACAATTCAGAGCTTATCTGCCCTCAATCAACTCCTGCAAACTTGTAACCACTTCTATTCTAAGGAAATCCTAATTTATGATTTTTCTATCTTCCTAGCATAAACACCAAATATTCTCTCTAATATCCCATTTCTTAAGGGTATTTGTTACATTAACTCAACACTCATTGACACCTAACGACTAAGCATATTCCCTATCAATGCTCACTAAGAAATAAAATACTTTTTACATGAGTTTTACAATGTCTCTTTACAATAGTTCCTCCTTGGACAAATGTCAAGACCCTAAGGTCTAATTTCTTCTTGGACTTTTGGCTTAGAGCAGATGCTCCTGCATCAGTAGGAAAAGCAGAAGTTGGGCGTGTCGTGACAAATGGTTTCACATTGCTATAGGGATTTCACATTTCTCTTCTTTCAGTCATGACCTTAGGCTCCCTCCAAATCTGAAAGACTATCAAACAAAGTGGGGACTCTATGTGGATTGATACCTTGTTCACACCATTGATTTGGACTTTGATTTAGAAGTAGATTTGAATGAAGAAAATGTTGACAATCACGAAAAAATAGTGGGGACCTTATGTGGATTTAGGCCTCATTCAGAAAATGGATTTGGACTTTGAGTTAGAGGTAGATTTGAATGAAGAAAGTGTTGAGAATTGTGAAGATATTCACTATTTTGGCTAGACGAAAAATCTAATAAGTATTATTAATCTTAGTAATATCTAAGTTGGTAATGAATTTTCTTTTCGAATTGATTTTGTTTTAGAATGCAGTGTTTCAAATACTGATTCAATAGATTGAACATAAAGCCTAACAATCCTAGCACGTACAAATCAGATGTTTTCTTTTTAATAGCTTGAAGTTGGAATGGAAAAAAATCCATGAACTATGGGTGTATGTAATATTAATATATTAATATTTATAATAATGTATAACTATTATGAATACTTTAGAATGTTTTATCCCATAATATGATCTTGTTGAAAGTTTATTTATCTTGACTTTGATCTTACCTTGAGAATATTGATATGGTTGAAAGTGTATTTAAATAAATTTGAATTTAAATACATTCAAATAAGTTGATGGGTATTGGGTATATCAAGTGTATTTAAATAAATTTGAATTTAAATACATTCAAATAAGTTGATGGGTACTGGGTATATCAACCACATTTATTAATGTCGTTGTGCTGGTATATATATTTATGTGAAAAGATGCATTTATTTTGGAATATGATGTTTAAAATCTTAATTTAATTATGAACAGTTGTTTGGTGGATGGTAGGGATTTAACCTCATGTAATATTATAGAATATTTGATGTCACAAATTAGAGATTGAGACTTATGTCAAAAATATGGATATTATTAACCTATAAATAGGCTTTGCTACAAAACCATGGAACAATACAATGGCTTAGTAATACCACAGGCTCAAAAAACCATAAATCATGTTCATATGACATAGTTTTTTAATTAATCAATTTAATTAAAAATGAAAAGGTATAACTACTTCTGAAATAAATCTCAATCTTTGATTTGTAACTACTATTAAAAATATTATAAACTATTTGATAGAGTTTAAATCTTTATCATCCATTAATAAAAAATTTATAATTAAATTAAAATTGTAAAAGTTTTACTCTAAAATAAATAATTCCATTAAATTTTTATAATTAAATTAAAATTGTAAAAGTTTTACTCTAAAATAAATAATTCTATTAGGACTAGAATATTGTGTGGAGGTTAAATCTTTATTATCCAAAAACACATAACATAATTAATTTTGTTGTAATTAATATTATTAATAATAAAAATAAATTGAAATAAATTATAATTTAATTAATCATTATGATTTTTTTTAATAAGATGTAATATTTTCATTTATCAATCATTTAATTTATATAACAATATTAAAAAGATTATCATAATTTTTTTCAAATTTGAAATATTTTCTCAAATATATTTTATTAATAATTTTAATTTAGAAAATCATCTTATCCAAAACCATACTATAATTTTAATCATCTAAATTTTAATTTTGAAACTTTTAAATTTTAAAATCTATCCAGTAAATTTTTAATAAATATAAAACACAACAATATTATTAACATTTCAAAAACTTTAAAAAAACATGAATGAAAATTCAATTCATAGAAAATATTAAATTCATTGTTTGTGTGCATTAACCTTTGCTTGTAAACATGTAGTATGCAAACCCTGAGAATCACAAATATATTTTGCTAGAATTGAGGATGATTCACACTTTTTGTGGAGAGGAATACTTTTACGGGTTCCACGATAACTTGACCCCGGTGCATTAATCTAGAATTGCATTGCAAATGTTGAATTTCCATTGTATAATATGCAAAGTAAATAATGTGATCACAATGTAAATAATGTGTCCATGAAAGTTGAAGTCACATATGATGGAAATGGTGAACACAATATTTACTGCTTCTGCTGCTCCACTTTTATAGCACAGTTACGGCACCTTCTTGATATACTAAGCACAGCAAGAGTTAGAATGAATTATGCAATTCTTGATGTCCTGAACGCGTTTCCTTTATGCGATTCTCCATGTCATGAATAGAGTTTCCTGTTGTAAGGAGTTTCTGGTTGTCCGGAATTTCGCGACTCTCCGAGAACACTCTAGTTCCACGCAATGTGTGGATCAGTTCGCACTCCAGTGAGAGGCTTCGCCTATCTCGATTTCGTCGCCACGTAAGTCATATGAGATGGTGCTGTTTAAGTACAGATTCATTTTAATTTTAGATATTTTTAATTTTTAGATACTTGATGACTAGTAGCCATATCTTTATTCATTTTGTCAGATTCAATTTCTTCAATTTCTCTTCAGATATTTTTATTTTTACATATTTTAAGTTAGAAATTAATTTTATGGTTCTACATTATTACTATTACTACTAGTTTATGTGTAATAATCTTATTTTATCATAATTTGAGAAAATATTACGAGAAAAAAAAATATGTAACAAATAGTAAAAATAATTCAAAATATAAAATTATTAGAAGAAATCATTAAAGCAAGACAAAAATCAGCCCCTATATTTAAAAAAAATATATCCTAAATGAATTTGGTAATATCAATTAATTACTAATTTTAATTTTAATTTTGACCAAATCTAATTTGAGTGTTCATTTAAAAAAAAGGTTTTTCATCTTCCAACTATTATACTTTGATATGTGGACACAAATTCCACTATTTTGTCCATTTATTATATTGACTATTTTGTACCTACATTAAATTATTTATAATTTTCTATAATGAATTTAAAAAAAAAAAAAAAATTCCAATAATGTAACTAGACATTTTGTAATTTGTATATTATTTTTTTATAAATTATTAATGTACATTTAATTTATTAATATATAATTTTAATTGTTTTAATAAGAATGGAAGTATATTAAGTTGGAGCATGGAGAGTTGTTAGTAATTTTTGATGTTGTTTCTTTATTTACTAAAATTCCATCCAAGAAGTTATTGGTGTTATAAATGGGATTTCAAACTTTGACACTGCCAAATTAGTTTCCAAAGTGAGTTCTATGAGCAAACTTGTGGTGTTGTGATGGGTTCTCCACTTGCCTTATAGTTGCTAACTTATTTATGGAAAATTTTGAGACCAAGACCTTAGCCTCAGTTCAATTTCACCCTAAAAGGTGAAAGAGGTTTGTTGATGATACTTATGTCATTTATCATAGTTGTAAGAAATTAGATTTGTTTCTGAGCCATCTTCATTCCCAATCTAACTACATCATCATCTCTTGCGTGTGTTGATAGCACAGTTAAATCACGTTTCTTGATGTGTTGAGCACTGCAACGGTTTGGATGAATTATGTAAATAGAAGGTTTGGAATATTTAAAGGAATAGCCGCACACTCTAATTCCATGCAATGTGTGGAGTAGTCGGCACTCCACTTCCATGTTTGGGAGCCTACTTTTTTGTTGCCACTTAAGTCACAAACTAACATCGTGTTTTTTTTTAACTAGATATAGATTATTTTTTTATGAAGTTATATTCATCTACTCTTCAGTTATTTTTAATTTTGGATATTTGATTAACTATATTCAATTATTTTTATTATTTCATATACTTAATTATTAGTAACTAAGGTTGATGTTCATTTTATCTTCAGTTATTTTTCACGTTTGAATATTAACTGAAGTTTATATTCAGTTATTTCCATTATTTTAATTTTTTTGCATATTTATTTATGAGTAACTAAAGTTTATATTCATTTTATCTTTAGTTATGTTTCATTTTTAAATACATTTTATTTAGAAAATAATCTTCAAAGTGTTATAGTCCCATAATTTGGCACATTGGTAAATCAAATGACAGGGCAACATCAGACCCAGCTTTGGAGCCCTAGGACCTAGCCTTCCTGGACTCAGAGAGAGCTCTCTCTATTATGAAAAGGATGTAAACTTGTTTGCTTTTGTATATTTGATTTTAGGCTAGTTGTTAAGTATGTTTTGGTTTGTTTTGGGTTTTTTTAGGGGAATTGATCAAAAGGGAATATAGATAAAAATTTTGTGAGATCAACTAGGCTATGGGGTCGAAAAGGTCGAGACTGTCTGAATGATGGATAAGGTATTACTCCAGGGCCGATTTGGTCGAGATAAATGGATTCTTTGGGTGAAAGTGAAATGAGATGGACATTAAGTTTGTGAAAGACAAAAATATTTTAAGCATAAATAGTTAAAGAACAAGCATTCATGAGTTAGGGTTGACCATTAATCTCCATGAATGAAACTCAAATTGATAGATGTTGAAAATAAACAATCCAGTGATACATAGAAGTATAAGACCCTCTAACTTTGGGAAAATCACCTTCAGACTTTTGGGAAAACAAATAAGATAAACAAACAACTCAATCTATGAAAAGGGAACTCCTAAACATTATATCTTGAGCTATCAGGAACTTTGAAATAAGACTGCAAAGCATAGACAAAGGGCAAGATCGAAACAAGACTTCTTTGACTTAACTAAAACAACCAATAATTCAGAGAGAGATTTCAGAAAACGAGTTTTGATTAGCTATGAGTAATCAGGGCATACCGTGAATCATACTAGACAGCATACATAATAACCATTAATGAGACTGATAACAAGTTATTAGGGTACCAAAGAACAACTAAGAATTCTTTGACATAACCAAGAAAGATGAAAACATTTAAGCAACAATGAATCAAGAAATTTGAGGTGTCTCCATGGGCATATCTCAGACTTATTCTTTACTGACCTTCAGCAAGCAAGAAGCATGAAAACATGTATGATAAACTAAGAAAACATTAAGATAAAGAACACAATACCATTCACCAAGCCATGGAATCCTACATACAATCCTCCTCCACCATCAAAGTCAAGCAAGAGATCATTCACTTCATAAGACAAGTATTTCTTCAAAGCTCATAATGCTATGTATTTCTCTCTATAACATCAAGTTCTGTCTCTGGTTACAATTAATCTTCTTTGATTATATAGGCCCAAGACGAGGAAACCCACCTAGAGCAACTAGAAGGCCATTGGCCAAAAAAAAATATCTAATTTTGTCCTTGAGGCTTAGAAAATCTCAAGGCACAAAACATCTTCAAAAAATACCTATTTAAGCTAACAATAGTAAGAAAATTGACTTTTAATAACTGACATAGAGTTAAAAATATCTTAACGCACATTTGGATGGCCACCTTTAGAAAACTACCTTTTCAGCAATATCCTACAGGAGTGTAGCACCATAAAAAAGTCTGTTTTGCAGAGGAGTTTTGAGGGAATCCCGATGTCGAAACGAGGCCCGTGATGGCTTGTTGGAAAGCCCCGGATGTTTAGTTTCTGGAAATACTTGAGTTTTTCCAAACTGATGCTAGGAAGTCTGTAAAAAAATTGGAATTAGTGAAAAAACCTAGGAGTATAGCACCTGCTGATATAAGGGGCAGAATGTTGAAAAATAACTGTTTTTAGCCTTTTTGAGGAACCAAAACAGCTACATTTGTTCTGAAAATTTATGAGTATACTCCCTCAAATTTAATGCATCCAAATATGTAACTTCCATCAACTGATGATGCTCCAAGGAAAAATGACAGCGCCCATGAATTTATGCAATTAAGCCCGAAAATCACAAAAAATAAGATCATGTAGAAAATTGCTCAATTTCGGTAAGCAAACCCCTTATGGGTTCCTAGAAGCATGCAAAGAAGTTGAAGCCAAGATTCCAAGCCTAGATATGTCATTTTCCCCTTTTTTTCATTGGGCACCTCCTTTGGGCCGTTTTGAGCTTTTCTTGGGCAATCTTTAGTTTTCTTCAGGCAAATTAATTCAATATCTTGTAATGCCTGGTCATTTTCCTTTACAAACCCAAGTCTTTGTTTGCCTTGTCTAATTTGTCCTCTAAATGCTTGTTTGCTTTTTCAAGCCATGATTCTTTATCATTTTCTATCCCTTGGGAAAGCAATTGTGTGAGAGGATACGATCGAGCAAGGGATGCTTCTTCTTCCCTTTGTTTCTCCAAAGCTTTCCTAAGACCCATAGTCCTAGGCCTTTTTCTTACTGGTTGCTCTTCTTCCTCAATATCATCAAATTCTCCCATATACTCTTCAAGATTGACTTGTGCTTTGTATGCTTCCCTTTGGTATTTGAATGCTCGAGCCTCGTAGATTTCCCTTTGCCTACTCATCTGTCTATTTTGCATTTGTAGTAAGTGTATGAGGCCCTTCAACCTTTCTAGATCAGTTTCTAAGTCCTGGATTTGGGCTTCTCTGTTTTACAAAAGTGACCTAAGGATTCTGGCTTCATCATCTTTAGCATCACTGTCTATTTGTATGATGTCAAATTCCTTTTCATGCTCATGGCTACTCTCCTGTTGTTCAACTTTTTCTTTGCCCTTGGTTTGGATAGACTACTTTGCTCTTGTTCTCTTTGGAAATTCAACAATACTCTTCTTAGGAAGTTTGCCTCTACTCCTTAGCACCCTAGTGACATTACTAGTAACTGCTTAAGTGTTTTTCTTCTTTGCAGATTTGGTGTTTTTATCCTTTGGTGCCTTTGAGGAATGAATCATGGCCCCTTGCCAAGTAGAGGCAGCAAGCACATGTTCTTGGATGTGTTGAGGAGAAGAGAGAGGAGGTTTCATCACTAGCATTTGTTCAACTTGATCCTTTAGATTGCTAACTCTTTCACCACCTACTTTGCTGCATTGTTCATTGTTTTCATGTTCTTCTTTAGGTTTGTCTTGTTCATTGCATCTAATTTTATCATGCCCGTCCTTAGGACTGCCTTTTTTACCCTCCTCACTGTTTTGAATTTGTTGAGGGCTTCCTTCATCATGACTGTCTTCATCTATTTTTTGTATGTTTTCACCTCCCTTACTGTTTTGAAATTGTTCTAGGCTGCCAACCTTACTATCACCCTCTGCTCTTTCACTGTCTTGAGTTTGTTGTGGACTGCCTTCATTTTTTGTATGAGGACTTCCATCATGCTCACTGTCTTGCTTATTGTCACTATGCTTACTATCTCTTTGATTGCTTTCATGATGACTGTCACTCTATTTCTCATCACTGCTTTGCTTAGCCTCTTCCCTTTGTTTCTCATCATCACTACTCTGTTTCTCTTCAATTTGTTCTTCATCATCACTACTCTGCTGCTCTTTAGTTTGTTCCTCATCATCACTAATATGCTGAGTATCATTTTGTTCATTTTCACTGCTCTGCTAAGGGCTGCTTTGTTCTTCATCATTACTACCTTCTTGTTTTCTTTCACTGCAGTCTTCATTTTCACTATCAATCATGGGCGATGTTTTCTTTTGAGGGGTAGATTGACTAGATGAAGGGGATACATAGTGAATGGAGGGTGAGGAGGACACATGAGATGGGCCATGAGATGAAGAGGCAGTAGTAAAATCTGGATGAGAAATGAAACTCTCCCAAGAAACTCCTTTCTGTTCAAGCTGGTGAAGCATGATGATTTTGATGACAGAATGATGAAAAAGACTAGATTTTTGCTGAGCAGGAGGTCTCTTTTGGACAAAGGAGGACATATTTTCTATGCTCTTGCAGAGGAAGAAAGGGATATTCAGCAGCTGAGTCCAAGTGAAATGCATCATAATTCTGACATGATAGGAATAAACTTGAGAATATATCCCCTCACATGTGAAATATTTCATGATGGTTTTCATAAGGGGCGCATAACTGTTCAATAGATGAGAAAAGGGAAAGATAGCCTTGCATTCATTTTGGTAAGCTGGTTTCAAGAAGGGCTTGTAGTGTTCTAGGTCCAAATAGGATTTTTTGAACCATTTCTCACCAAAATAGGGGATCTTGGTTCCCTTTCACACTAATTTTGGGGTGAGCACAAAATCAAGGCCTGCTATGTGAACATGTTCTCCTTGCAGTATTAGGGAAAACAACTGTGTCAATGGAGGGTGATTTGTGACTTCTTGTACTCTTTGGAAAAAATCAAGGCACCCTACCTCATGAACATTGAAAAGGGCTAAAGGGGAATCATTTATCTCCTGAGTTGTAGTGGCCTCAAACCAGTTATGATACCCACCTTTGTTGACCTTCTTTGGAGGCATAGTTGTTTAGACTTTCCTTCACTCTCTTTATCAAAACAGGTCTTTCAAATGAAATGAAAATAGATCCCTTCTTAAAAAATATCTTTTTTGTTTTTTTCTTCTTACTCTGCAAACAGGCATTTTCCAACAAATAGGTCGTCTCCTTCTAAAACTGTTTTTTCTTATCCTTGAAATTTGATTTCAAAATATCTTTAAGACTGAAAACTAAGATGAGGATAGCAAGGAAATACCTTGAAAATCTTTTTCTGTGTTTGAAAAAACAAAAACCTTAGTAAAAATCTGAAATCTTGGCAATTTGGAGGCCTCTTGAGAGGTGCTATGCTCCTGTGCACAAGCGCGTAGCACCTACACATTGTTGTGTGTCGGGTCAGGTGCCTGTAAAAACTGTCGAGGGCATCAGGCACTCTTTCGAGCGACCTCACACAGCGCAACACAACACGTGCAACCGAATGATGCCACATGGGAGAAAATGGAAAACGGGCCACCCGAACATGCACAAGGCACCCAGGTGGTCACAACTTAGCAAAATTGATACGGGCGCCCTCGAACAAAATGGCCCGACTTGAACGTGCCCGGTCGGGTGACCTCACATAGCGCGACACGGCACACCCAACCAAACGATGCCACAATGGAGAAAATGGAAAACAGACCGCCCGAACGTGCACAAGGTACCCGGGCGGTCACAACTTAGCAAAAATGATACGGGCGCCCTTGAACGAAATGGCCCAACCCAAACATGCCAGGTCGGGCGACCTCACATGGTACGACACGGCGCACCCGCTCGAATGATGCCACAAGGGAGAAAATGGCAAACAGGTCACTTGAACGTGCACAAGGCACCCGAGCGGTCATAACTTAGCAAAACCGATATGGGTGCCCTCGAACGAAATGGCTCGACTCAACTCAAACACGCCCAGTCGGGAGACCTCACACGTCACGACATAACACGCCCGAAGGAACGATGCCACAAGGCATCAAACGGAAAACAGGCCACCTGAACGTGCACAAGGCACTTGGATGGTCACAACTTAGCAAAACTGATATGGGTGCCCTCGAACAAAACGGCCTGACCTTAACGTGCTTGGTCGGGCAACCTCACACGGCGCGACACGATGCGCCTGACCGAATGATGCCACAAGGGATAAAATGGAAAACGTGCTGCCGGAACATGCATAAGGCACCCGAGCAGTCACAACTTAGCAAAACTAATACGGGCGCCCTCGAACGAAATGGCCCAACCCGACCTGAACATGCCCGGTCGGGCGACCTCACACAGTGCGACAGGACGCGCCCGACCGAATGATGCCACAAGGGAGAAAACAGAAAACGGGATGCCCGAATGTGCACAAGGAACTTGGGCGGTCACAACTTAGCAAAACTGGTATAGGTGCCCTCGAACGAAACAGCCTGACCCAACCCGAACACTCCCGGTCGGGTGACCTCACACAGCGCGACACGGTGCACCCGACCGAACGATGCCATAAGGGAGAAAATGAAAAATGGGCCGCCCGAACGTGCACAAGGGACCCAGGCATTCACAACTCAGCAAAACTGGTACGGGCACCCTCGAACAAAACAGCCCGACCCGAACACGCTCGGTCAGGCGACCTTACACGGCGCGACACGGCACACCTGAAAGAACGATGCCACAAGGGAGAAAATGGAAAATAGGCCACCCAAACATGCACAAGACACCCAGGTGGTCACAACTTAGCAAAACTGATATGGGCGCCCTTGAACAAACGGCCCAACCCGACCCGAACGTGCCCGATCGAGCGTCCTCACACAGTGCGACACAATGCACCCAAACGAATGATGCCACAAAGGAGAAAATGGAAAATGGGCCACCCGAACATTCACAAGGCACCCGAGTGGTCACAACTTAGAAAAACTAATACGGGTGCCCTCGAATAAAATGGTTTGACCTGAACACACCCGGTCAGGCGACCACACACGACGCGACACAATGTGCCCGATCGAACGATGTCGCAAGGGATAAAATGAAAAATGGGCCACCTGAATGTGCACAAGGCACCCGAGCGGTCACAACTTAGCAAAAATAATACGGGCGCCCTCGAACAAAACGGCTCGACCCGACCGCAACGCGCCCGGTCAAGCGACCTCACATGTCGCGACACGACGCACCTGACCAAACGATGCCACAAAGGAGAAAATGGAAAATGGGCTGCCAGAACATGCACAAGGCACCCAGGCGGTCACAACTTAGCAAAGCTGATATGGGCGCGCTCAAACGAAACAACCCGACCAGACCCGAACGCGCCCAATCGAGCGACCTCACACAACGCGACACGGCTCGTCTGACCGAATGATGCCACACGGGAGAAAATAGCAAACGGGCCACCCTAACATGTACAAGGCACTCGGGCGGTCACTACTTAGCAAAATTGATACGGGCGCCCTCGAACAAAACAGACCGGCCTAAACGTGCCCAGTCGAGCGACCTCGCACGGCGCGACACAGCGTGCCCGACCAAACGATGCCATAAGGGATAAAATGGCAAACAGGCCACTCGAACGTGCACAGGGCACCTGGGCAGTCATAACTTAGAAAAAATAATATGAGTGCCCTCGAACAAAATGGCCCAACCCGACTCGAATGCGCCCAGTCGGGCGACCTCACACGGCGCGACACGAAACATCCGAACGAACGATGCCACAAGGAAGAAAACGACAAACAGGCCACCCAAACATGCACAAGGCACCTAGGCAGTCACAACTTAGCAAAAATGACATGGGCACCCTCGAACGAAACGGCCCAACCTGAATGCGCCCAGTCAGGCGACCTCACACGGCGCGACACAACGTGCCCGAACGAACGATGCCACAAGGGAAAAAATGGAAAACGGGCCACCCAAACGTGCACAAGGCACTTGGGCAGCCACAACTTAGCAAAACCGATACGGGCGCCCTCGAACGAAATGACCCGACCCGACTCGAACGCGCCTAGTCGGGCGACTTCACACGGCGCAAAACGACGCACCTGAATGAACGATGCCACAAGGGAGAAAATGACAAACGGGCCACCCGAATGTGCACAAGGAACCCAGGTGGTCACAACTTAGCAAAATTGATACGAGCACCCTCGAACGAAATGGCCCGACCTAAACACGCCCTGTCGGGCGACCTCACACGGCGTGACACGACACGCCCGACCGAACGATGCCACAAGGGAGAAAACGAAAAACGGGCTACCCAAACATGCATAAGGCACTCGACGGTCACAACTTAGGAAAAATGATACGGGCACCTTCGAACGAAACGGCCTGACCCAACTCGAACACGCCCGATCGGGCGAACTCACACGACACGACACGATGCACCCGACCGAACGATGCCATAAGGGAGATAACGGCAAACAGGCCTCCTGAACGTGCACAAGTCACCTGAGCGGTCACAACTTAGCAAAACTAATACAGGCGCCTTTGAACGAAATGGCTCGACCTGACCAAAACGTGCTCGGTCGGGCGACCTCACACGGCACGACACGGCGCGCCCGAACAAACGATGCCATAAGGGAGAAAATGGAAAACGGGCCACTTGAACATGTAGAGGACACCCGGGTGGTCACAACTTAGCAACACTGATATAGGCACCCTCGAATGAAATGGCCCGACCCGACCCAAACGTGCCTGGTTGGGCGACCTCATACGACGTAACACGACGCACCTGAACGAACGATGCCATAAGGGAACAAACGGCAAACGGGCCACCCAAACGTGCACAAGGCACCCAGGTGGTCACAACTTAGAAAAATTGATACAGGCGCTCTCAAACGAAACGGCCTGACCTGAATGTGCCCGGTCGAGCAACCTCACATGGTGCGACACAACACGCTCGACCGAATGATGCACAAGGTATCAAATGGAAAACGGGCCGATCGAATGTGTACAAGGCACCAGGGTGGTCACAACTTAGCAAAACTGATACGGGCGCCCTCGAACGAAACGACCCGACTCGACCCAAACGCGCTCGGTCAGGCAACCTCACACGGCGCAACATGACGCACCCAAACGAATGATGCCACAAGTGTTCAAATGGCAAACGGGCCGCTTGAACATGCACAAGGCACCTAGGCAGTCACAACTTAGCAAAACTGATACAGGTGCCCTTGAAAAAAATGGCCCGACCTGACCCGAATGCGCCCGGTCGAGAGACCTCACATGGCGCGACACGACGTGCCCGACCGAACAATGCCATAAGGGAGAAAATGGAAAACGGGCCACCCGAACGTGCACAAGGGACTCGGGTGGTCATAACTTAGCAAATATGATATGGCCACCCTCGAACGAAATGGCCCGACCTGAACGCACCCAGTCGGGTGACCTCACACGGCACGACACAGCGTGCTCGAAAGAACGATGCCACAAGGGAGCAAACAGAAAATGGGCCACCCAAATGTGCACAAGACACCCGGGCGGTCAAAACTTCGCAAAACTGATATAGACGCCCTCGAACGAAATGGCCCAACCTGAATGCGTCCGGTCGAGTGACCTCACACTGCACGACATGGCACGACAGACCGTGGTCGAGGGCACACATTAAAAGTTAACCAAGGAGTGAGCGCATCACGTCTTTAATATTTTATAGAACTCCTTACAAGTCCCATCATAACCATCTTCCATCTTCATCACAATGTGATATGTCAACTAAAGATATCTTATTATATTGCTCCAACCATTCAAAAAGGGGACCCAAGTTGGATTATTATTTATTAAAGGAGAGGCCAAAAAAATTAATTTCCAAACTGTTGCAATAGTGACGCTTTCATACAAACGTCGCAAGAGCGACACTTAGCCCAAACTATCACAATAGTGACGCTTTTTCCCAATCTGTCGCAATAGCAACGCTTTTGCCCAAACTGTCACAAAAGCGACGCTTTTGCCCAAATTGTCACAATAGCGATGCTTTCCTCAAACGTCACAATAGTGACACTTATCTCTATTCTGCCGTAATTCTAATGCTTTTGCCCAAACTGTCGCAATTCCAACGCTTTGCTACAAACGTCGCAAGACTGACACTAACTTCTAAGTGTCGCAATACCGACACTTGTCTCCAAACGTCGGTATAGCGACAGTTGTGGGCGAGATTTTAAAAATTGAAAAAATTTGGGGAAATTTTCGACATTTGGTCAAAAGTGTCAGAACCAAAGTGTCGGAATTTCTGCCAAATGTACTAGTATGTGGTTATATTCTTCCTATCTATACTCTTGTTACATATGAGATGTCATCTACAGAAAACCTTGATATAATACAAGTGTCGCAATATCCAATACAACTTTCTTAGACTACTAAAATACTAATAGTTGCTCCCTTTATGCTTGGTCTCACTTATTTGTTCAGATATGCATCTATCTTGCATACTCTTACTTCTTCAAGTTTCATTTAAATCATCCATATCCTTGAATAATATTTACTAATATATTAGATATGGTTTGTCAGAAATGTCCTTGGTTCTCCCTGTCTCATTCTCCATACCTTGATGAACGCTCTTGGATTAGCAGAGAAACCTTCTTCCTTGAACCATCTAAAATTAATCCTGCAATCGTGATATTGTGCCCTCTATTGGGGAATTTGTAACATTCTTTATTGGATTGAATATTGGGAATGGCCCATATTACATGTTGTTATAATGTGTGATTTGATTTCCCATACATTTGTTCTTGGAATTCTAATAGTATTCTCTATGTATGACATAATCATTCATGACATATATTCTATGATCCCTCGATTTATGTCCAAATATTGTACATCATAAACAATAACAAAAAAACAAATTGTGATACTTGATTGAATGGAGTTGTCTTAATGAATCATTTATTCTAAAATTGTTCCTCGGAATAGATTCCTCTCTTCGTTGGAATTTGACTCCTATTCCACTGGTTCTTGTAAATCCCTTAAGAATATTTTTTTATCATAAATTTCCATATATCATCATCTTCATTTATTTCCTTGCTTTTTCTAGTTATATCTTATTGATTCCTAGTTCCTTTATGAGTATCATCTGAGATGTTGAAGTGAACGTGCTTAGGTTGCTCCTTTACTTGATTGGAATCTTAAATTTTGTTGTTGGTAGATCATATTAATGTATGCACATATTTCTTAATTTTTTCTCCATTTGGTGTCATTTAGGGAGATTCATCTATGGATGTCTCACAATCTTCCTGATAATTGAGCCCTATTTTGATGAGGGAAGATATTTGTAGGCTAAGGATGTGATCCAATAAACTAGAACCATTGAGTAACTTCAAATTTTGATTGAGATTATTTGAGGTATTTTCTAATTCTCTTCTCAAAACAATAATTTCTTCTTCCAAATTTTCATATTGTTCTTCCTTTTATGTTAGTTTCTTTTGTAGAATCTCCTTTATCCTCCTAGATTCTTCTAGTTCAATTGTGAGAGATATGAGAGAATATTCATCATTATCTTTATCTTTATACTATTGTGTTTTTTTGTCCTAATTGATCTATCTTCTTTATTAGAAATCTTAGTTCTTCCAATTCACTTATGAGTTCTCCTTCATAATCTACTTTTGCTTCTAACTCTTATTCATCTATGAACAATGTATCTCCTCTTCCATCATCAAACATGCTTCCATTTCTTTCATAATAATTATCTTCTTTAGAGTACAAGCTTCTCCTTTTGGCATTTTGTCTTCTTTAATAATCATTAGAAGGTGAGGTTTCTCTACTCTCTTTCTCTGAATAAAAAATTATTGTGAGTACAAAGAAGTATGGTTTGTGGCCTATGGGTTACTACATTTTACAAATACTCTCTATGTTTTATATATCCTATCCCTCTTGAATATTTCTACTCATCTATGGAATAAATGCACTCAAAAGAAATGGAGCCCCTTTTCCTCCTAGTGGCTCGGTAATAACATAGCCCAATAGCCTACTAATGGTTAGGTTTGACTACCTCAAATATTAACAAGAGTTACAATATGGAGTATTATAGAGTATTATTCATCATAATCACATGGCTATTACCTTTTCCATGAATAATTGTAGTTAACATGGAATTCTCTCAAATTATGGAGGTGAAAACAGGAAGGTCAAATTCTTAACAGCATAACTTTTGCATATAAACTTTGATTGGCATGATTATTGCACCACTGGAAAGTAATATATGTATAATATGAACGTGTGTCCCCCAAAAAAAATATTTTGATGCCTCAAAGTTCTCTTGGGAGGTTTCAGACCCTGATTTTCCAAATTAGATATCGTTGGTAAAATTGGTCCTATGAGTTTATTTCTCCAATTTTTCCACTCTAAAAGCATCGATATGTTTGAAAAACAAGATAATGATCCAATTAAAATCAATAAATATCCTATGGAAATATATTTTCAAGTCAAATTAGGAAACAATCATGGTGATGTAATCGAAATTTCATCATTGCATTCTTATTCCTCCACAATCTAGTCTATAAAAGAACTTCCAAATTTGTTATTATCGCTCCTCGATCAAATTGTAAATCCCTGAAATATCTATAAACAAAATTATAAATAATGAAATTCATTTAAGAGCCAATTTGTTACCTCACCTAGAAAAAAATTAGTTGAAATATTCCAAATAAATATGAAATGTGCTTATTATACCTCATTCTTAAGGAATTGGAGTTTACTACATGATGATAATTGTAGCTTATTTATTTTAATGAGAAATAAGTATGATTATTTATCAAATATTCTTATAACATTGGCTAAGCATGGTTAAACATGGTCAACCTTGGTCAAACATGGTCTCAATATCAAAATCAATCGTGGTCAACAATGAACTATCGTGGTCAACCATGGTCAATATGAAAATAAACCATGGTGGATCATGGTTAACCATGGTCCAACGTCATGTTGTGACAAATATTGTCTCAATATGAAAATCGACCATGGTCAACCATCAATAACCTTGGTCAATCACGGTCAACCATGGTCCAACATCGCATTATTACAAAGATTGTTTAAATATGAAAATCAACCATGCTCGGCCATGGTCAATCATGATCAACCATGTTCTATAACAATGGTCACATTGTGACAAACATTTTCTGATGGTCCAACGTCACATTATGACAACCTTGGTCATCCATGGTCAACAATGGTCCAACGTCACATTGTGACAAAGATTATCTCAATATGAAAATCAACCATGGTCTAATATTGCATTGTTACAAATATTTTCTCGATATGAAAATCAATCATGCTCAACTCTGGTCAATCGTGGTTCAACATCACATTCTGACAAAGATTGTCTTAATATGAAAATGAACCATGGTCAACCATGCTTATTTTAGGGTTTATAATATTTATTTTAGGATTTATATACCTTTAGTTTTTAATATTAATCCCTTGGGTTTAATATTATTCCCTTGGGTTTATAATACCTTGGGGTTTTATAATTTAACCCTTGGGTTTAATATTATTCCCTTGGGTTTATATTCTTAGGGTTCATATTCCTAGGGTATAATAATATTCATAGGGTTTATAATATTAATCGTTGGGTTTAATATAAATCCCTTGGTTTTATAATCATGGTCAATCATGATCCAACGTCACATTGTGACATAGATTTTCTCAATATGAAAATCAACCATGGCCCAATAGCCATTGTGACAAATATTATATCCATATGAAAATCAATCATGGTCAATCATTGTCAACTGTGGTCCAACGTCGCATTGTGGCAAAGATTATCTCAATATGAAATTCAACCATGGTAAATCATGATCAACCATGTTTATTTTAGGGTTTATAATATAAATGAAAAATAATAATAATACTTAATTAGTAATAAAAACAATTATTTTAAAATGATTAATTAACAATTTTAATTAATTTACTATATTTAATAATTAATTATCTATACTAATAAATAAATTAAATTATTAATAAACTATGTTAATTAATTATTAATAATAATTCATATATATATATATATATAAAATAGTCCTAGGGGAGGGAAACTCAATTGGTTAATCTAAGAAATGTGAAATTGTTGAAACTCGAAAGACCCAGGTTCAAATCTCCATGTTCTGAACCGAGCTACGAGGAGGAGGAAATATCGTATCCCCCTAGAGGTTTACTAGTAGTTATGTGTCAAGCAGCTTGTTGGGTTCCTCTAGGTTACCAAAAAAAAAAAACATAATCATAATAATAGTAATTGATGAGTAAAAATGATAATTATTTTAAAATGATTATAAAAATAAATATAAATTTATATTTTTTTAAATTATAATTATAATTATTATTATTAAAAGAATTTTTAATAATAATAATAATAGCATCATTATTATTATTATTATTTAAGTGTGTGTTAAATAATTAATTAATTATTTCAAGATAATTAATTAAAAAAAATAAATTATTGTTAATATTATTAATTAATAATGATATTACATTTAATTAACCCGTAGTCTAACTAACCTTCTTTTTTTGCCTTCAAAATTATTGAAATTCTGGCAAGATTTTAATTAAATCTAGCAGGAATTTTTGTAAATCCAAGTTGCGCCTGTTAAACTTTAAGATTTTGGGTGCCCCGGAGGTTTTTGATGGTGTTGAATCCATTTCCACCATAAATATGATTCAAACACTACTACTATTAAATTTTTGAAACTAAAATTCCCTAATTCCCTCCATTTTTTTACCGTCCGGGCAATTCCTCTGCCTCGATAGCGCTGTCTTTTAATTAACATTAAAAATAATAATGTTTTTGTTTTTGTTTTTATTTTTTTATTATTTTTTTATTATTTAATTTATTATTTATTTATTTATTTATTTTTATGATCAAGAGGAGCCCAACATACTGCATGACATGTAACTACTAGTAAATCTCTGGTGTCTCTGGTTTGTCCTTCTCTATGTAAGCCGGGTCGAAAACAAGGAGATTTGAATCTGGATCTCTAGAGTTTCAATGATTTCACATATCTTAGATTAATAATTGAGTTGGCCCATGGGAAAAAATATATTTTTTTTAATAATACTAGTAATATAAATTAATAATAGTAATTAATGAGTAATATCAATAATTATTTAAAAATTATTATAAAAAAATTTATTTAATATATATATATATATATATATATATATATATATATATATCATTCTTCTTAGAGCCTCGCCAGAAAACCCCATTTATACTAACATTCCTACATAACATAATATTACTAATGTTAAAAATTTAACTACCGGTTTCCTTCCATGTCATTATGCTCGAATTACTCCATAACAACCACATCTACTCCCTCCTATCTGTTTTTGTCTGATGCTCCTTGCCACTCATGCTCCTGCTGCATCTCCAGCTGGTAGGAAAGCTCCGGAGGGAGATCCCCTCCCTCAACTAGTGCCAAATCCTGGTCACCACTCTCACCTATACCAAAGACTCGTTTTAACACTGAAACGATTATAATTCTCCACATTAACTTCAGAATTTTCCACTTTGAAGACAATGATTTCCATCTTGGATAAAATTACCTCCACTTCTTCCTGCACATTCTCAACATCTTTCCTCAGACCATCTAGTTTCCTAGAAACTAAGGTGAAATGAGAGTCGGCCTCAAGGATTATTTTCCCACCTATCTTGGGTATCATATCCTTAATTTCCTGCTTGAATGCTCGATTAATTTCTCCTGAGGAGCCTCCAGCGTCATTGCCTGATGAGGAGGCCATTTCTTCAGCACAACAAGAATGAATAGAAATCCATATTGCGTGCAATCTTCCCAACCATCCTCTAATACCCATTCTTATATCCAAAATGATGGTGGGGGAAGTCCCTTCAATTTTAATGCTACTCGATTTCATTACGCACCTTGCTACCATATTGGAATTTATTTCTTTTTTATTTGTATCATGAACACACATGATTGATCTGATGCGTTCCTCCTCGATCACATAAATATCTACTCCTTCACTATTATCCTGCCTTGAGCTACGATGTCCCACCTGTCCATGCGCATGTCATTAATCCTCAATATTATCGATATGTTGGATGGAGAGCCCATCATGCTGCTAGGATGCCCAGTGAAAAGCAAATGTACCATCACATACCTACAGAATTTAATCAACCTGTCAGGCGTATTATCCTCCTTAATGGTCCTCCTACATTTTGAGTTTCTTGGCATATAATCAATCATGGAATATGATAAGTGGAGGTTATTCCCTCATCCTCCCTCATTTCACCTTGTTCCAAATTGACACCCATATTGGCTGTACATCCACCAAAGTATTATTATCCCTCTTAATATGATAGAAATTTAGAATCTCAAATTTATCCATAATCAAATGGATTCTTTGCATAATGGCCTTAATTTGAACTCCTTGTTATGTTTTAGGTTGGTACATTTTTGAATGGTTATAAGAGAGTCTCAAAATACACTTAATTGAAGAATTCTTTCAGCAGCTTACAACTTGAGCCCTTGCCATAGTCCTAGTTCTCCCTCCTAATTATTTGAGGCTGATCTCAGTCACCATGCAAACGTTTTTTCTACTTTTCCATCAAGGCGATAGATAACTCCTCCTACTCTTGCTTCCCTCAATTTTAACAATAATAATAATAGTGTTTTTATTATAGTAGTTATTTTTGTAATATTATTTATTAATATTATCTTTATATATTTATTTGTAAATTTTTATTATTTTTTAATATGTTTATCAATATGAATATTATCATCCTCCTTCTCCTTATTATTATTATTATTAACATTTATTGGCATATATCAACCACATTTATTAATAATAAATATGTTTGTGCTAATATTAAACATTATAAGAAAATCAATAAAATATCTCACGATATAAAAATATATGATATGAGAAATTTATACAAATACTTTATGATAAGATATAGATTCTATATCCGAACATGAAAAGCAACAAACAATATTTTTAATAATTCATAACATAATATTTAACCATTATTGATTTTCATAAATCCAAACTGTTGGAGGATTCATACATCTCATAAATACTTTTCCATAAAGAAATTATTAATTCTTTAATAAACAATATAAAATAATTAAAAATATGAATTAATTGTTTACATATAATTTTTCATATATTATTATTTTTGGTTTAAAATCAACTTACAAAATTACTTCTATAATTAAGTTCATTTCACATTTTTATCTTACAATCTAAAAGGTCTTCCATCAATGTTGTTAAAGTGATATACATGTTTTCTAGTTTCGTATCCAACTTGATAGTTTCTCTAAGAGAATTTAAAGCAAACCATGAACACTTGTTAATATATAGTGATTAAATATCGAGGATTGTAAATTACAATAAACTACCATATACAATGATAAGCATATTTTTTCATGCAAAATGTCTCTTTTAATGATGATAATAATGATGATAACATATTAGTGTTTTCCTAATTATGAAGCTGTTACTATTCATTTTCTATAATTACAACATTTTATATTTCACTTGCATTCAAATACTTGATATGATAATTACACAAAACAAACATAAACCAATACAAATTCATTTTAAACATGGATTTGGTAAGAGTCGAGAAGGATCAAATCTTTTAAGGTGAAAACTCTTTTTATAATGTAAAGGACTTGATATATGATGGTTAACATGAATCTCTCTCTCTCTCTCTCTCTCTCTCTCTCTCTCTCTCTGTATATATATATATATATATATATATATGTATATTTCATTTTTGAATGCATAAATGGATTCGGCCCCTTAAATACATGAAATAAAATAGCTTAAACATGCAATTCCAACAAATATTTGCTCCATTTAAAAGTGAACCTCAATAAAAAGTCAAAAAGTAAAATAATAATACAGGAAATTCTATAGCAATAAAAAAATATTTTTTCAATTACTTTTTATAATATATAAACATTTTATTATTATTATTTTAAACCATATATAATACATAAATTGTTTACATTGAAATAAGTTAGTTAACATGGGAATTGAGATATTTTTTTAGGGATTACAATGTCCACATTAAAGTTATTTTTTTCTATTAATATATTTTTAAATACATTTCAATATTACTTACAATATTTTTACTTTCAATTACTTCTTCACTTTGCACATTTAAATGATATTTTCTTGTTCATATATATATGCATATATGTTTATGTGTTTTCTCTACCTTGCATTTCAAGAAATTTTAGTATACCAGAAAGATGTGGAGGCTTATTCATCTCCCTTCCCATTTTAGAAAGCACATTTATGAGTTTAATTAGTTGGAAAGTAATAAACCCATACATTTACATATGATTTTTTATTTCATAAGGTTTCAACATATATGTAGTTCTTAATTAGGAGTAAGTAATGAACCACACAATGTCCACACGATTCATTTATGTTCGCACATATGTTTTTTGCACAGTGACATCACACACAAATCACTCAGACACTAAAGGTTCCAAAGTTCATCCTTTATTGAGTATGATCTTCTCCATATTCCCATATGTGACCTTGGAGAGTACAAAAAAAACCAAGGTGTTCCAAAGAATTTTTCATCACACCATTAAGTGAATGAATATGTTTATCATCATAGTTGTAGAATTATAAAACCAGCTCTATAAATCAACTAAAATCCTCCAACATGAGGTCATAATTTTGTTTTTCTTCAGGTTAAGATCTTTAGGGCAGGCTTCCAAATAGTCTCCCTAGATTAGTTTTCATCTTAACCATAGTTACAAAATCTTCTAAGCCTTATTAAGCCACCTAACTCTTGTGAGGCCTCCCATTATGTGATTAATACCCATAATCTGAGAATCCCAACCCACATTATATGAAGGTAACTTAGTTTCCAACACAAAGAGTGCCCACAAAGGAAACAATTTTGGGATGGCTTTGGAATTTTGTCATGCCTGATCATTGACATTAATACACAACTTAAAATTGAGTTATATGACCAAACCGGGCACATATAAAATGTCACAGCTTTCACAGTAAATGAGATTATGGGAATCACAACAAAATTCTTGTTCCTTATTTCTATCGAACCATCTAATCTCTAAGAAATTTGTGGACAAATTTCAGGCCACCTCTTCCTACCGACACTTTCCATCAAAACATGCTTCTTCAATGGTGTCGAGTGAATGCTAACAATATGGGTTAATTCATAATAAATTCAATATGACTCTGCATGCAAAGAGGTCCTCGAGAACATTCAAGCAATGCCCATTGAAAAATGACTTATTATTCATCACCTTTTAAGTTTCTTCATGTTTTCAAGGAACGTTATTATTTTGTACATGAAGTATCATCTCTTTATATATCATTATTCTATAATATTGTAAAATATTTCCATGTTGTTATGCTACAAAATTTATTTGGCAAGACTTTATCAATAATCCCAAAATATGTATGTTTACCCCTTCACAATTTACATAATATATATATCAACATCTCTAGGAACTTCTATTCATTTTTTTCCTTCATCATTTATATGTCTATAAATTGAATGTTTTCTTGTTTATCTATTTATGTTATTTTTCAATGATGTTCAAATAAGAAAAACTAGAAATTTTATTATCTTGCTCTATTTCTATCAATGTTTGATGCCACAATAATGTATTTTTTGACAAAACACTTTTCAATTAAATCTTACTCCGCCATTTATATTTCTAAAAATTGAATGTTTTTATGTTTTCCTATTCCTGATATTGTTCAATGAGGTTCAAATAAAAAGTTTGAATTCTAAAACTTGTATCACATTTTCTATACATACATAACTCAATTTTGATTCACTCTAAGTTTCCTATGTCTCCAAACTAACGATAAATAATTTTCTACTTGCTTATATATGCCATGAAAAAATCAAAATGCGGATAAAAACGCATGAATTCGTCTTCATTTTGCACAAAACAAAGAGACAATAAATTCATGTCGATGACTTCTTTATAAAAACTGCAAAAAACCTACTTCTTCCACTACATCCCTTCCCACCTCAATTATTGTCCCAACTGTGAAAACTAGTTAACCTCACCTTCATCAAAACCAATATAACCCACCCCCCCCCCCACCCTTAACGATGAACATCGTCACTTTCGACAAAGGATATATAAACTTTATACCATGCATGTTTGCACAATATGCAAAGAATCATACCCAGGTATGAAAACAAGGCTTTTACATGGTATCCTTTCTTGATTTCATTGTGCATCATCTAAATATACCAATCATTTTTCTCATCTAAACAACATGGACCCTGGCCAACAACCATATGTTCTTAAAAATTTAACATAATTTGAGGAAATTTTCATTGCATGCGTGAATGCTATTCTACAAGTCACTCATGCTCGTGGTGGTCAATACAAATTTATTGCTCATACAATCAACTTCCCTCAAGACATTAATACTATTTCCAAATACCTACCTCGAATGGTTTCTAAATTAGACATCCTCATTGTGAAAAGGCTTATGAATTCTTTGTTTTCAAGTCATGTGTACTTACAGAACTTGAATACAGTTTAACTAATGATCCCTACTACAAGCATGGCTGACTGAGTCCATCTGCAATTGTTGCTCTGCTAGATCAACCTATAGTTATTTCAGCTCTTCTTCATAATGCAGCCACCTCCTATTTTGAACCCCATCAAACCATAGTTGATTCTAATTATGATCATGATGTCATGCTAACTCCATTATATATCCAACCTTCTTATTTCATTCTAATTCTCCCAAATTCATATACTGAACTTGAGTACATTTGTGCTTATTTTCACTCGACCCATCCAAATTCAAAAAACTCGGTTGAATGGCCTACAATATCTCTATCACCTATGAATTAACACACCACTAAGGGATAATTTTCTATGGCATTCCTCACCCTCTTCCCTATAGGTATTGTCATGATCACGCAACTAATAATTACAAAATTTGAGAGGCATGAATATGCTTTGTACTTGATACACTACTATGATAACCAATTTGAATATCATCAAAGATTTCACTACTACCTCTATAACATTCTAATGCACCACCATATCCAAGAAATTGCTACTATTTTTTTGAAGAAATACATTGAGAACAACTTCCAAACAATTGTTTCATATCTACAACAATGTATTTGTGACTTCCCAGACTCAAAATTCACCAACCAAGTCATGCGCTTCAGCTCATACCTATGAGGAACACACTCTTTCTGGAATAAGCAATGGTGTGAACTAACTTACATGATCATGCAAATTGGAAGCCTGGCATTCTTCTTCACTCTCAGTGCATCTAATACCAAATGGCATGACTTGCACATGATCATGCCTACTAATGTTCCCTCTGGTTCGAACAATCATTACCAATGGAGAATTAAAAACATAATTAAAAACTCACATCTATCATCCTAATATATGCATTTCGGATTTACAATTTTCCTCAACAAAGTCCTATAAAAATGGCCTCCACACAGTTGATTATTGGTGCAGGTATTTTTTATAACCATTTATCTCTGCATTTATTTATACATTGCAAATATGTCTGAACCAATGTTGACTTTCATATTATATTCATATATGAATTACAACATAGAGTATTTTCACACATATACGGCTTCCTTTGGTTGCAAGATCCACCAAATATGGACAATCTTGATTGGAATAATGAAACAAAAGTTGTCAATGCTCAGAAATATTTTGATCATTATGTAACTGCTTGGAATTTGCGACACCCTCATCATCGCAATCCTACACTTCACCAATCATTAATTCACAACCCATGTCTTCTTGACAGAACATCAATCTTCATGTCGACCCAGTCTAAAGGCTATGAAGAGCTTTTCAATTGTGTTCAGCGTCACACAAAGTGTCATGATTCTTCTTGCCTTCTCAAAAAAAATATTTTTTTTGTTTTTGATATGGAGTAACATGGGATTTAAACCCCACATATTCCATGATCATTGATGATAAAGGTCAAAAAACCTACATCCCTGCTTGCAATGATGATAGATTGAATATCCATAATGTCGATCTACTTTCTATCTGGAGAGAAAATGTTGATTGTCAACATGTTCTACCACGACATGCTGTGTTAAGCTATATTTCAAAGTACGCAACAAAATCATAAACAAGATCAGAGAACTACCACCAAATTTTATTATGTCTCTCACAAATTTTTGCTCTAAAATCACCTATCATTACTATATTATGGAAAATCCATACATAAACCATTGCAGATAGAGATATTGGCACACAAGAAATATGCCAAATTTTACAAAAACTACCCCTCCCACTCTGCAGTCATACGTTTGTTCCTTTTAATGTTAACAAAATTGTTTCCAGATGTGTTTCCCATGATTCTGAGAATATCCTTTTGACACCAAAATTTATCCTTGTATACATCAATAGGCTTATTTCATTGGAATCATTTTCCCTCCTTGAAGTTGAATGCTCTTGGTAATTTTCTCCTCGCTGAAAGAAAAACCAATGGAAACACATATTCCCTACAATATTTATACATGTTTTTCCATGATACATTGCCATCCCTTCCTCTAATTATCCTTGTTATGCCACTTTTTTTTGGAGTTTACTACTATTGTATTTCCCTTTCCTCACACTCCAAAATGACATTGGTTCCACCGATGAGGAAATAATTGCACACTGGAGACAAAAGAAATGTACCTAAATACCATGGCATGTTCATCGATAAATTGAAAACCCACAAACCCCGCAACTTGAAGATCAATCTACTCTTGTGGCTACCCCTTCTGACCCCCCTCCTGACCCCATGCAAATGAATGAATGGAAAATCCTCTCTCACCTCCAACCAGTCTACACCATTGAAATTTATTACCTTGAAATGATTGGCCATCGTGACTTCAATTCTAACCACATTTGGTCGCATACTTCTATCCCTCTCCATTTGCAAGAAAATGCCATAAATCTCATTGAATTCAACCGCTCAAACATTCAAAACCAACGTCATCCTTTTTAAGCCTCCCCAAAGATCACACCTTCTCTTCCACCCAAAAAATAACTTTTACCATTTTTTTATTGTTAGTATGAATCCTTTGTCGAAGTGTACAAAAAAGGACCACTTTAGCTACGCATAACTAATAGCCCTAACAACAAAAGTGGCTGCCAATATCTTCAGATCTACGGTTAGTTAGACATAAAAGAGCTGCAAAAACCAGATCTATGCATGGAAAGACATTAAGCAGAAAAAATAAGGGTTTGCTCCATATACCAATAGACAAGACAAGAACAATTTTTGAAAGAATTTTTATATTAATTGGGCACCTGCGAGGAAAACAAGAAGGCGTATCCAATTCTCCTCAGTGGGATGGGTTCTTGGAAGTCCTCAGCACTTCAGATCTAAGATTTCTCTCTCTTGTTGGTGTAGAAAACCCACACAAAGAATAGAACTCAAAGGGAGCTCACACAGCAAATGGTAGAAAAGAGTGACCAAGTGTATAGATCCAGAGTGATCTAATAGGCAACAAAAGGTGAAGAATGGCAGGAAAAACCCTCCTATTTATAACAAAATATTGGGTCATTCTAGATCTTGGTGCATGGGTTAACCAGATCTAGATCCACTTTTTATGGAATATTTTATTATATTTGTTGGAGGGAAAAGGTATTTGACTTGGGTCAAATCCCTTAATTTGTCAAAATAAATAAATAAATGATTTATTTATCTTTTTAAGGAAGCGGTTAGAAGATAATCAAATAAATAATGATTTATTTAATTATTTAAGGAAGTGGTTGAAAGATAATTAAATAAATAGTGATTTATTTAATTATTTGTGGGTGATTTGGTCATATTTAACAAGGAATATTATCTAAATAAAGTTTAAATAATTATTTCTAGAAAATAATAAGATAAATAAAGGTTTATCTAATTAATTTCTTTGATTTTGGGTTAAACATGACTGGGAATAATAATTTAATTATGGTTTAATTAATTATTCCATGAGGAAAATCAAGCAAATATAGGTTTGTTTAATATTTCCTTTTGGGGTTTCCTGTTTTAACATAGTGAAAGCAATTTTACTTAGGGTAAAATTGGTCTTACATGGTGTACTTGGGTCCATCTAATGATAATAGGTTAGATGACCAAAAAATGGTGTAACAGATTGCCCCCAGCGTGCGAGTGTCAGGAGCAAATCCTATGACCGAAGTACGTTGTAAGAACACAATCAATAGACAACAAAAGGGATGTCAGAGAGAGAAATGTGAGGTAGATAGTGTGCTGAAGGACTAGACCCTGAGGAGACGAGACTCGCAGGTGCAACAAGTCTCTTTTTATGAGAGGGTACCTGTGGTGAAGGTGGCGGGGGAGGCATACCTATGCCCGCAGAGACAAAGCACAAAAGAATAGTGTGTCCAGTGAACAAGGGACCGAACCATAAAGTACAGCTGGCATAATCATGAGCCAGATAAAAATACAGTGAGGAATCCCACATACATGCTATGCCTGGGATAACAGCTAGGACTTGTACAATAATATCTGAGTACATGAGATAGAAATACAACCCAAATGCCCCCTGTAAATGGGGAAGGGCTCACAAAATCTGATTGATACATGCAAGTCGAAGAGGCGCTGCAAGTGGCTATGGCCAACATCATCAAATATCTGGAGCTACATCGAAGGCTGCAATGAAGAGGTCATCCGGGCATGTGGGGGGCTACCTGCAGGGCCACCCCCTCATGAGGGTTGAGACATCTCACACACACCCGGGGAATCATCAAGAGTCATGGCCGGATCACTGTGGCCATCAAGTATACTATCTCGATCATGCCGAAAGGAGTTGAGAAACAATTAACAATCAAGCCAAAGGAAAGGAGATATCTCGGCTCGATCCGAGGTAATCAACAAGAGTGGAAGCTGAACCAAGGTACACCACCCTGCACTAGTTTCCGGAATGAAATGAGCCTATGTCGACAGAAGAGAAAGGCCTATAGCTGAGGTGCAACAGAGACCCTCAACTAAGGGCACGAGAGAAAGAGTAGAGCGTTGCATGATCGACACTAATGATGATAGTGAGCAAAGACATTTAAATTAATGGACGACTTCCCTTGCTAGAGCATAAAGGGTATATATGACATGGCAAAGAATCGATACAATATCATATATGGGACAGGGGACAGTGGGACTCAAGGTCATAATGTGCGACACAAGAGAGAGACCAAGCAATGAAGGATGGAGGGCTATAGTGGGGTACAAAGGGACTCGGTATAGACTCCATGGAGGGAATGATGACTCAACTTGGATGCTCTAAACAAGGGCGACTCGATGGTGCTACCACACAGTAAAGGCCCCAATGGGGGACCGTGGAAACATGAGTACATGATGGGAACTCATGACGAAAATCGACACGAACGAAGACAAGTAAGGAGGCAAGATGGTGCCCCAAGTACAAGTGTCGTAAGTGAGGAAATTCGATTTTAAGGAGAGGTGAAGTGACCCTTCTTGGATAAAATGTGTCCTGGTGAAGTATCATATCACAAAAAACTAATAGATACCCATTTTAGGGCTCGGTGAGAGCTTTCCAACGGTGTAGACGGTTCATCAAATGGGGCTACGGTGTGGTCGCAGCAGTCGAAAGAAGAAACAGGGGTTCTCTTTTAATAAGGCAGTTTTCCCTCCAAAATCACTCATTTTCTATTGTTGCTGTGGTGAGTGTGGAGAGGAGAGAAGGCCCTAAATCTTGCGGCGAACGTAGCAGACAAAACAACCGTTGGAATCGAGATCCGTCAGTTGCAGGTAGGAGGCCTAACCTTTCTCTTGCATTTTGATGGATTAAGTTTTCAGTTTAGGGCCCAGAAATCCAGAAACAACCCCTCCTTCATCTCTACGGCCGGGTCGCACTTTTTGGGCCAAAAAGTGCGACCTGGGAAGCAGGTTTCAGGAAGAAAAGTGCGACCTATCCCAGAAATGGGCAGAAAACTGCGACCTGGGAGATGAGGGGGTTTTGGTGCTGTTGTATGGCTGGAAGTTGGGTTTTGGTGTTTGGTTATGGTTTTCCCGATCTGTATGCTGAAAAAAATGATGTGTTTGTACAGGTATGGCAGATTTATGGGTTAACTGGAGAGAGAGAGATCTGGGGACACTACGGGTAGAGATCCAGGCGGATCAGGGCGTCTGCCGTGTATTGGCCAGATTTGGGGTTCTCAAGTTTTTGGAGAACCCTTTGATGAGAGAAGGGGAACCTTTACTGGCCCAGATTATTAGTTACTGGGATCCAGATCAGGAGATATTTTTAGTGCAGGGGCACAGGATCGAACTGACGGTCCAGGACGTGTACTTCCTGACTGGTCTCCTGCCACTGGGGATGGTGGGAGACACACAGCCAGTATTGCCGCGGGGGTGACATATCATGGAGTTCGTGGAGCGTCATTGTCGACAGGGTCTCCAAGTCAAGGGGACTCGAATACCGATCGAGGATCTAGAGAGGCTAGAAACCCGTGCAGTGGCCGCAGTTGTGCTGCGTATCCTGGGCAACCAGGCGCTCCATCACATCACTGGGGGGCAGATGATGATAGTGGAGAGTGTGTTGGGTGGGACCTACTATGGGTGGGCCCAAATGATGTTGGTGTCGCTAAAGCGACAGTTGTCACTATGCAGGCGGCAGGTGAACCATGATTGCTCATATGGGACTTTGTTGTGCGCCTTCTTCTTTGAGAAGATCCCGACCTTGAGGCCTCGTGTACAACTTCTAGATGGGGGCCCGAGAGAGCCCAGGATGCGCCGTTGGGGACGGCTACTATGCAGAGGAGGAGGAGGGGCGGTCGGGCGAGTGTTTCGACTTGAGTTTTTTGCCCATTGGGATCATATGCCATTGTACATAGACAACTATCCCTATAGTGGGATGAGCTACTATGGAGATCCGGACCTGCCACTTCCGCCTGGTCGAGTCTGGGGGCCCGATGGTAAGTGAAAGATTGCTCTTCTTGTGTGGGCATGTTAAATTTTTTTAATTTACGGTACTGATTCATGTACTTTTGGTATGCAGATATAGCACCGGTAAAACCGGCCGGATATATGGGACGACCGGCAGCATCTGGAGCTACAGGTCCGAGTGGGTCGAGAGCGGCACATAATGAGGATGCAGCCGCCCTACTGGAGGACATCCGCCGTAGATGCGAAAGGTTGTTGACCGGAGTATCAGAGCGCGGGTGGCAGGACTTAGACGACCAGTTCATAGAGCCATGTGCTAGTCTACCCTCGGAGTGGCGAGGTCTCATGCGGCGCATGGCGATGGCCGGTCAGGCGATGCGTGATCTACATGCTGCAGGGGCAGAGCCATTGGCCTGGGATCCTCTAGATAGTGATTAGGGGTGGGGCATGTGGTGCCCCCTATTATGTATGTAGGGGTAGGTGGTGCCCCCAGTTTTGGGTTTTTTGTAACATGCTATGGGCATGTGATATGTATCAGAGTAGATGGACTCTAAACACATGTTTTGCGACACATATTATGGATATGCATCATTTTTTGATGGTTATGAATGTTATTGTCTTGTATGAAATGTGTGTGATAAATGCCAATATAGAACATGGTTTGCAATACTATCTACATAGTGATTCTGTTCTCGAGGTACATGGTTGAAAGTTATGGTTTCAAATGCACGTATCAAGAGTTTCACTCGTAAATAGCGTCTAAACAGCACAGGGTTATGCACACGATAAACACCATTTAGTTGCATTACAAGAAGAAGGGAATCCAAACGAACGTGTAGATGGAGGATGCGATGAAAGAGGGCATCGGCTAAGAGACCACGCACTGCATCATATTTGGCCTGATTGTTGGTGGCAGAACCAATGCAGACCCCATTCGAAAGAACAAGGGCATGCAAGGGGGTGAAGATGGCCCAACCTGCCGAGGCTAGATTCCGGGAGTAACGACTTGCACCATCGGCGTAACCGATAAAGGGTGTGGACGGGGGGTCCTGCGAAATGGTGTGACAAGACAACAAATGAGGGGAGGAGAGGCAATGACGGCAGCGTGAGTGCACAGAAGTCATCGGGCGGCAACCGCGGGAGGGAGTGCAAGGAGCAGGATGACTATGACTCATATACAAATCAGAGGGTGGTATATGAGGGCTATCAGAAGTATGGTGAGGACTCGGGCTGCGGAGGTCAACAGAGACACGGGTGGAGTGATCTCGTGTATGGGTAGGAAAGGGGTGGTCAAGGGACACAACAGGGGAGGATGCAGGGGGGCTAGGCTCCAAGTGTCTCGCAGAGGAGGATAGGTATAAAATGGTTACAGTAGACTCCGTCATCTGAGCATCACAGGGGGGAATGTCGATGGGAGCGGGGGGATCCTCAGGCTGACCTGAAGCATACTGCGCGAGGATGGGAGAGGCGGATTGATTTTGTTCAACCTCATACTCTCGGATCACCTCTAAAGAGGCGCGGTAATGTGTCAGGTGAGGACAATGGTGGGAGTAATGGCCATGAACGCCGTACAAAGCACAGGGTTTGTTGGTGCGGAGAGTCTTGGGGTTCTTAGTTACGGACGAAGAAGGAATGGAGGCTTCAGGGACCGTAGACTCAGGGAATGCGACTTTAACCATGGGCTGAATATGGGGTAACTCGGGACAAGCATGGGTGGCATGACCGGTGACATCACATAAGGCACAAGGCTTCGCGGGCGGAGGAGGGGCCAGGTCAGTCGTGGTGGTCTTGTCTTTAGGTGCCCCCTTGCGGGCTTTGCCTTTCTTCCTGGGAGCCGTCACAACAGGAGAAGGGTCCTGCAGAGGTGCTGGGGGCACAGTGGCAACAGAGGAAGCGAGGGGGACCAGTTGAACCGGTGTCAAAGCCATGTAGGGTTTGGGGTGACCAGGAGGGGTGGCGGCTGGGGGATCAAGGTACCAGACCGGTATGCCCAAGGTCAGGTTAGGGAGAGAGAGGGTGGCCATGACGGGGATAGAATATACTCCGGGAGGGGGAGCCAGGAAAGGGATCTGCCCAGCAGGGTAATGACCAGGAGGGACGGCTTCGAGATGGTTAAGGCCAGGAGGAACCGATCTAGGAGGATAAAGGGGTTCAGGGATACCAGCTGTAGGGGGAGGGCCAGAAGGAGGAGGTCCGGCTGGCTGAGATGAATGGCTAGGAGCGGGTTGCGGAGGGCGAGGGGGAGGTTGCTGACTAGCCGAGGCAGGCCGCTTACGGGCAGCCTGAGACGATTGCATCATGCAAACATTCGACGAGCTGGGATCAGTGATGGGAGGAGGAGGAAGGTTAGGGAAAGTTCCAAGCAGGGAGGAATCTTTGTAAATGCCAGGGGAGACACTGGTCAAGGAATCAACGGTTTGCTTGTTGGCTATAGAAGAGATGGTCGTCTCAGGGGAGGTTTGAGATTTTGGCTCATGATATGTCAACTGGTCAATGGTGACTATCTTTCCATTATGGGGGAAAGACATCTTGCGAAAGACCGCGGATGGGACAGCAGACATAGCATAGGTGTAGATTCGCCCTAATAGAATGTTGTAATCTAGCGGGGCATCGATGACTTCGACGTCAACGCAAAACGGGGCCATTCCGAGGGTGATAAGACACACGAAACAGCCGATGGGCTGAGGCATGACCGGCCCCACTTAAGGGTGATCGTGGAAGGGGCCAGCTCAGGGGATCCGAGTTGCTTCCAAACCAAAGCGGACATCACGCAGGTGGATGCCCCCTCATCAATGATACACCGGGACACGTTGGCGTTCCAGATTTTGACTGGGATTTGGAAGGCGACGGAAGGAGGAAGATGAGGATGGTCCGATAGAGTGGCGTCGAAAATAATCATTTGGTCATCAGCAGGATCTACAGCTCCCATGGCAGATATTAGAGCCTTCTTTTGGGAAGGGCACGACTAGAGGAGTTCCAGTGTGGAAATGGCAGCAGGAGATTGCGCCAAATCATCTACTATGCTATACGAATGAGCAGCTCAACCGGAAGCAGCGTTTCGACGTAATGGTCCCTTAGGAATCTTGGTATGAACCTCGACTTTGGGTTGAGGGATATGTAAGGGGCCATTCGGTGTCGAAAGAGGCTCTGTAGAACCTGAAGAAGGAGGCTCGGAGGCAGACTGAGCAGGAGGCTTGGGGTACTGGCGAGACCGAGTTTGAAGGTGAAGTTCGACGGTCGGGGAAGGATCGGAGTGCATCATAAGGATCTAGTGATCGGAGGAACCAGAAAGGGAAGGGGGGGTGGCAACCTGGCTGTTAGGCGGTTGGGTAGCCACGAATCCTTGCTAAGGGAAAGGATCAGTAAACACAGCTGGCTGGGTAGTGGCCACATTAGGAGGAGCATGAGGGGAGGCGGTTTGCCCACACACAATGGGAGCCAGACTCCCAAATCTACCGCATTCGGGGTAAGGGGATAATCGTGGGTGTAATGACTATAAACACCGCAACACGAACAAGGCTTATTTCAGGCGAAGCGCTCGTCCGGCTTGGGCTGAGTGCCCTGTTGCTGGTTGGCAGTGTTAGGGTCCACACCAGGATTGGGTCCACGGGTACCAGGGGCAGATTGGTTTGGGTTGCTTCTCCGCCTTCTTTGAGAAGAAGGGGGATTAGTCGTGCCCTGCTATGCAAATACTTGCCCTGGAGGAGGCTATAAGTGCTGTTGCGGGTTTGGAGGAGGCAAGGGAGATGGAAGTGCATATGCTGGAGGAGCTGGCGCACTAGGCTGTGGATAAAGGTAGTGGTTAGGTTGGGCAACATTGAGGTAAGCAGGAGGTTGGGAAAAAGGAGCAGGCATGCCCTATCCTGGATACATGCTACCGAGAGGGGGAAGAGTGCTGGAGGAGCTAGCCCCTCCCTGAGGGAGACCATAGCCCATAGGAGGTTGAGCGTATGGATGGGAACGGGCTCCAACGATACCATCGGCGGAATGAGATGCCCCCGGGGCGTTGGCGCCACTGGGCCTGGGGAGGTCAAGAAGAACGGTATAAACATAACCAGATTGAGCGTAGATCAGGTCATATTTCAAGGCTATTTGGAGGGCGGCCTCTTCGGTTTGAGGAAAATGGGAGGCGACATCCTTGCCGATGGGAGCCGGAAGGGTGCGAAGGAACCAATCCATATAAACCCGATCTTCGAAGGGAGGGGCTCGACATAAGCTCCGTCTTCTTCGCCATTCCTGAACATGGGCGGAAAGGCGGGTTGAAGAGGATTGCTTGAAGGAAGTCAAGAGCTCCATGCCAGTATCGTATCGGAGAGGGAGCCGGAAATAAGACAAAAAGGCTCCGGGCAAGGGTCGCAAAGGTGGTATGGGAAGAGGTGGCTTGTTCAACATACCATTTAGAAGCTACTGTAAGCGGGCGTTGGAACAAGTAAATATCGCATGGAGTCATCTGCAATGGAATCGGGAGGAACACCACATGTGGAAAGATCGACATGATTGGTTACGTGGATCTTCTCCGCTCTGCCTCGACTTAGGGATGTCGAAGGGAGCTTGGTTGGCACACAGCCAACCAACATCATGGCGATAGGGTCAGTTGATCAAAACGGATTGAAATCGGGAGGCCGACCTGAAATAATGTACCTGAAGAAGGGGGTGGTCTGGGGTCACTCCGTGGCTGTTCTCATAGCCTGGCTCAAGATTAGGGCCGGGAGAACCCGCGGGCGCAGGCCCCGGACCGTGACATGGTGGTAGGGGAGAACCAGAGGAGAAGGGGAACCCGATGAATCAGGAGAGGAGTCGGAGTGCAGACTCGGAGGAGGATTGGCTCGACGACGGCGGGTCGGAGCAGGTCGATCAACCAGAAACTGAGGGTGAAGGCCAAGAAGTCTCCGGGAAAGGTACCTTGGGGGCGCAATGACGACAGGAAGAAGGAAACCGACAGGGGCAGAAAGGGATAGAATCAATTGAGGTCAAGGGCATAAAAGGTGCAGTGACAATTGATTTTAGAGTCTTTTCCAGGCGGTGTTAACCAGGCGCTTCTTCGCTTAGGGTCAGTGTGTGGCGTGCGTTAATTTTAATTTTTAAACCCTTTCCATTTTGAGAGAAAGAAAAAAGTTACATATGTGAATCGAAATAATGCTGCAGAGAACAGTATATAATGCTGAAATAACATAAAATTAACAGCTAATCAATGCATCGATCTAACCCAAAAAGGAGGGGCTCTCAAAACTAGTCTAACAGAGGGAAAAAATCTAGTCAAAACACACTAAAAGAGGCCAATAGATCTAGGGTCGAAAGGGACAGGGCTCTAAAGGAGAAATCTGCTAGAAAGAGGGGCAGAACACATCCAAGAGGCAGAGGCAAGGTGGCTGGAAAAAAGGAGGAAATCAACAAAAAGCAGATGGGGCAAGGAGGAGGCCCTAAAGGTAGATCCAAAAAAATCTTCAGGAGGTGATTTGAAAGGAAAAGAGGCTTATTTCAATGGATCTGGAAGTGAGGTCACAGATCTGGAAAAAGAGGGGGCTGAAGCTCTGAAACCGACGGCTGAAACAGCTGAAACTCTTCCACAAAAAGTGGAGGGTACTAAAGCCCTAAGGGACTGGGTTCCCACTTAGATTAGTAAAAACAGATCAGATCTTGGTCAAGGCGGGCTGAGACAGAGGCTGGAAAACCCCCGACATAAGCCGGCAATAACCCAAAAAATTGCAGAAAAATCACCGAAAAAAATGGCAAGTCGCAGCTCTCGAATTGTCAGCAAGTGTGCCTAAAAGGGCAGGCGCACCGAGGTCCAGCCAAGGTGTTATGGGCTGTAAGTGCGTACCCCTGCCCGCTTTGTCTCGGCGGCAGATTTTCAGAAAAGTTGCCGTCTCAGTTGCGGCTGGTGTCGCTTACCTGCGCAATAGGGCCAAAAACACACGGAAGTTAGAAATTTTAATGTTTTAGGGTTTTATGAGAGAAAAACAACATAAAAATAGGAAAAATAAACAGCTGAAAGGAAACCCTAGGGTCTGAAGTAGCTGGATATGCAGGAATATGAAAAACGACAGCGGTCGTAATTTAAAACCCGTGTGGAGTCGCCATTTGTTAGTATGAATCCTTTGTCAAAGTGTACGAAAAAGGACCACTTTAGCTACGCATAACTAATAGCCCTAACAAAAAAAGTGGCTGCCAATATCTTCAGATCTGCGGTTAGTTGAACAAGAAAAGAGCTGCAAAAAACCAGATCTATGCATGGAAAGACATTAAGCAGTAAAAACAAGGGTTTGCTCCATATACCAATAGACAAGACAAGAACAATTTTTGAAAGAATTTTTGTATTAATTGGGCACCTGGGAGGAAAACAAGAAGGGGTATCCAATTCTCCTCAGTGGGATGGGTTCTTGGAAGTCCTCAGCACTTCAGATCTAAGATTTATCTCTCTTGTTGGTGTAGAAAACCCAATGCAAAGAAAGGAGCTCAATGGGAGCTCACACAGCAAATGATGGAAAAATGTGACCAACTGTATAGATCCAAGAGTGATCTAATAGGCAACAAAAGGTGAAGAATGGTAGGAAAAACCCTCCTATTTATAACAAAATATTGGGTCATTCTAGATCTTGGTGCATGGGTTAACCAGATCTAGATCCACTTTTTATGGAATATTTTATTATATTTGTTGGAGGGAAAGGTATTTGACTTGGGTCAAATCCCTTAATTTGTCAAAAATAAATAAATAAATGATTTATTTATCTTTTTAAGGAAGTGGTTAGAAGATAATCAAATAAATAATGATTTATTTAATTATTTAAGGAAGTGGTTGAAAGATAATTAAATAAAAAGTGATTTATTTAATTATTTGTGGGTGATTTGGTCATATTTAACAAGGAATATCATCTAAATAAGGTTTAAATGATTATTCCTAGAAAATAATAAGATAAATAAAGGTTTGTCTAATTAATTTCTTTGATTTTGGGTTAAACATGACTGGGAATAATAATTAAATTATGGTTTAATTAATTATTCCATGAGGAAAATCAAACAAATATAGGTTTGTTTAATATTTCCCTTTGGGGTTTCCTGTTTTAACATAGTGAAAGCAATTTTACTTAGGGTAAAATTGGTCTTACATGGTGTACTTGGGTCCATCTAATGATAATAGGTTAGATGACCAAAAAATGGTGTAACATTTATCACTTCAAAAACCCTTCACCAAAACCCCCACTCAGAATCATCATACAAGGGACAATTGGGATAGAAAATTTCATTTAATTAAATTTATGCAACATGCATTTATGGAAAACTCTCCAAAAAGCACAAACCCTTTGTTGTTACTTGCACCGATTAACATTAGGGATTTCAACATAAATGCCCTCACAATCCACTCTGCCCTTCGCATCCTTATCCAATCAATGCATCCTATTGAAGGAAAATTACTCCTACACTTGCATGAGAAGATTCATCATGTAGAGTGCATCCTCATTGATGAAATGAAATTCATCATTCCAAAAATTCTTTCCTACATTGACGATCGCTTAAGAGAGGAATTCCCCCTTCATTAAAATGCACCATTAGGAAAACTTTTGTCAAAGATTTAGGCCAAGAATTCCTCTATATGCTAGGAAATCACGTGGCACAACACTTTGGTGCAGCTTCAACACATACATAATACTTTCAACTATTTTTCGCCAGCAAGGTGCTAACCCTTCCCATATTTCTTTCTGCCAGATCCTCACAAGCCTCAGAAATGGAACACCTTATCTTGAATATTGGAAATTCCTAATGTCAAGGACAAATTCCTCTCTTACACATGAAGAGAAAAAAAAATCAAGATTCCATGAACGTATATGTAATGAAAAATTCAATTGCTTTGCATAATAAAACAATGTTAAAAATTTTGAACATGCCAGTAGTGTTTTGCTCTACAAAGAAACCAAGGCAGCAAACTTCTGCTACAACAAAAGATGAAAATATGGGTGCAAAGGTACTCTTATGTAATGAAAAAAACGTTATACCCACTAGAAAATTATGGGTAAATTCAGGGCTTGTTAATGGCACACTTGGAAAATTCGTTTCAATCTTTTATGCACCTAACTCGAAGACCCCATAATTTCCATCCTTCGTGGTAGTCAACATCAACCAATACAAAGGAACACCATGGGAAATTTCGCACCCAATATATGTACCCATTTCTCCCATCACAATGGGTGCATGTCGACAAATACCACATCGAATTCCATGGGCTTTAATGATACACAAGCCACAAGGAATGACATTAGAAAAAGCAATGGTAAACATTAGCACCAAAGAACTCATAACTCTCTCAATGTTCGACAAAAAAAGATGAAATTTTAGTCAATTTTGGGTCTCTTTGACCTTCTGAAGAGTTTGGGATAGGTTTCAGAGCAAACAAAGGTGATCTATAATATATTTTTCTTTAGGGAAGATGAAGGAGCCATTAGGGCTATCAGGGAGAAGGCACTGTATCGGGTTGTACTTCACAGTTTAAGGTTAAACAAAAACCATTGTTAGCTATTTTCTATCTTCTAAAGCGGAATTTACTACTTGTTTAGGCATATTTTTCACTATGTAACCATTTTTCGTAAATTAATAGAGCAAGGACATGCCATTGGGGAGCCTTGGACCAGCAGATGTAGCCCAGGAGGGGTGAACTGCCTTAACAATTTTCTATGTTCTGTTATGGTGAATTTTACTTGCTGTGTATTTCTACTGTGATATGTTAAAAAATAAATTTAATTAAAAAAACCTCACATATAAAACTTAGAAACAAACCAAAACTACTTTGTTTAACCTGCAACTCACGGAGAACACTTTGCACACTAAATTATATGAGAATGGATACTTTGCATAGAATTACAAATATTTCCATTTTTAGATCAATCTCACACAAATTTTTGTTTATATGGTTTTCCTCGAAGTGTTGGGAACCCTCTACCCTACTAGAGAAACCTCAATTCTAAAGGTGCTAGTTTTGTAGCATTCTTTATACTTCTAAGGGGAGGTTATTAACTTGAATATAGAAAATTTCACTATCTTTGTGATACAAATATTCCCTTTGTTTGTAGGTTAAGACCACATATCTAGTGTCCACACTCATAGCCAGGATTCAGGATTGGGTGAGAAACCCATATGGCAGTTTTCATCTCTTATATGAAGGTTTAGAGCTTTATGATCATAAAATCCTAAGTGACTATGGCATAGCTAAGGATGTTATGATCTATTTTGTTTGAAGAGTAAGGGGTGGAGCCAGAAGCCAGATGTTTTACATCCTCCTCATCCCAACCGAAGTTCTACAAGAATGTTCTTAAACCTAGACCTCAATCGCCAAACCCTAAATATCTATCAGGATCGATATTTATGGTAGATCAGGTAACGAAAACCCCATCTCTCGATGTAGATAATGTGATATGTAGCTTCATGGATGCATATTATGAATGATAAGTGCTTATTTTCCAATTTAATATCTTTTGGGCCTCAACTTCTTCCCTTTAGGAGTGGGTGAAATAGATTTGGTCTTAGGATATTTCGATACATTATTTCTCCAAATCTTATTTTGTTGTGATATTCCCAAATTGACCAGACCAAAAAATATTTTTCCTCAACTCAGCATCATGTAGAGCCATTGCATCCCTCTACATAATAATTTAACTCTATGACCAAACTCGAAAAAGGCTTTTCCATCATTTTGGCTCCATTAATGAGTGAGCACAAGCATGCCCGTGAGCCAAATCACTCGATCACTTACAGGTAAACTACAAATGGGCTAGTTGTACCAAGATCAAAGCTTGGGAAGGTTGTAAATGTAGTATGATTGTGTATTCTGTTTAAAGAAGAAATGATATAATATGATTTTTTGGAAATAATACAAAATGATTTTAAAAAATAATTAAAAAAATATCACAAAAATTCTATTTACAAACTAGATATATATATATATATATATATATATATATATATATATATATATATAATCCATCTCTTAACTCATATCATATCCATATTTTGATGGTTTTTCAATCATTATCTCAACTTTTTGGATATTCATATTATTTTTTTAATAATTAATAACAAATTAAATATTAATGTTTTGAAATATTATATTAATTATGTCAATTATGCCATAGGTGTAGTCTATTTTGGAATTGGACTTGAGGAATTTTGATTTTTAAATGAATGTGTGGACAAGATTTGATTTCAAAATAATATTCTTTGTCTACTACATTATCCAACGGAGGATATGAAAAGTATTTAAAAAAAAAAATAGCTTCAAATAAGGAAATAACATATTAATTTTTATTTTTAAATGAATGAGTGGACAAGATCTGATTTCAAGATAATATTCTTTGTCTACTACATCATCCAACAGATAATATGAAAAGTATTTAAAAACGTTTTTAGCTTCGAATCAAGAAATAACATATTTAATTTAAAAGCCATTTTTTTCACCAATTCTAAAATATAATTAAAAATATTATAAAAAAATCCAGCTCCATTCATATCATTTCATTCCACCCTTTTCATCCATCCCTTTAATTTCCCATCCCCATATCCATTCATTTCATATGCCACATGGTCACAAGAAACGTTTCACATTGTTACCTAGACACATCAACTACTTCAAGCATAGGGTGGGACCATTGTAGCAACACACAGGTGTGGGAGCGTTGTATCAACAAGGTCATTTAAAAGGAATGTCATTTGGAGATCTTCAAAGTGTTATCCATCATTTCATTAATTCTTCCTAATTTCATATTTCAGCTCCAAATAATTAAGATGTGTTGTCTATTTTTTAGTTTGATCCTCTGGTATTGTGCTGTAAAAACAATGGAAGAGGTGATGCAACCAAAAGGCCGAAAAATACCCACATATGGAGAAACTTAAACTGTATACCCCTTCCCAAGATTTAATACTCGTAAAAGAGTATACACTCTGAATTTTCCCCATTTGGATAGGTTCATAAAACTCATTTTCTCCCAAAGCTATCCTTCACTTATGCATTTAAACCTTTAATCACTTTCTCCTATTGTACATGACTTCTTCACGCTTACCAATATTCTACACCTTTACCGAGGCTCTTCCCTGCGCAATTTCACATCGTAAACCTCCATCCCACTTTTCGGAACTTATCGCAAGTTCGTTGATTTGTCCACTTCACAAACAGCAAAACTTACCATTTCGCACTTCGAAAAACTTATCACTTTGGACTTAGGAAAATATAACAGTTCCCATGTTGCAAAGTTTAACCTCCGTCATTAACTAATTGTTCCATATCACATGTGATATGTGATATGCATGTGGACCCCGTCAACACGTGCATCCTTTTCACCACATCACAACTTATACCATTTAACTTGCAATGGCTTAACAGGTAAATATAATGATCACTGATTGCGATGTGTGCATGTATCCTCCTCCTAACAGGTGTTCACTTTTCATCTTTCCAAACTTACCTTACGAAGTAATCTGGACCATGGATCTTCACTCGGATCTTTGCTATTTAATCCTCGTCATCCATTCCCTTCCTTTGGAAATATTTTAAAGGATTTGCTGCCTTAATCTTTTCTCCTATTTCTTTCATCGCCACCACTCTGCATCTTTGTTTCCTTCATGCTATCCTTCCTGAGCTTGTTCAGTATTTAGTTGTGCTAATCCCTCCTGAGCTTTAACTTCTATTCATTCCCTCAGATCGTTGATGTTTCCGCACACTTTAGCACGTCGTCTCAATCCCGAATATACAACACCCTTTTGTATTACTTCTCTAAATCTAGAATTCGACTTGGTTTGTTTCTCTCGACCTGCATACACATTTACTCGCTCCAAACTGGAATCACACATGATTCTACCCAGCCATTAAGTCCTTTATCACTCAGAAAAACTTATTCATTCAATTCACATTTATCAAAATTCATACAACAATGTTTATTACACAGAAAACAGATTAGCTCATTATGGATCACTTAGCTCATAGCAAAGACAAAATACAATCGCATGAATTTTTTTTCTCATTAATAAATCAAATTATACATATACAAGAAAAACATGTTTATATTCTATATTTGTCCTGATGCGTCGTTACATGGCCCTTTATCCCTTCAACAGAACCCTCTCTGTCTCTTGGCTCTTGCCTCTATCTCTTGGCCTAATCTTCTTTGTGTAATTCAACATATTCTCTTTAGAAGCTTAAAATTTAATTTTATAATACAATTCAGAGCTTATTCGCCCCCACTCAACTCCTACAAACTTGTAACCACTTCTATTCTAAGGAAATCCTAATTTATAAATTTTCTATCTTCTTAGCATAAACAACAAATATTCTCTCTAATATCCCATTTCTTAAGGGGATTTTTTACATTGTCTCAACACTCATTGACATATAACAACTAAGCATATTCCCTTCAATGTCTACAATGTTACAACTAAGTTTACAATGTTTCTTTACAATAGTTCCTCCTTGGACAAATGTCAAGACCCTAAGGTCTAATTTCTTCTTGGAATTTTGACTTAGAGAAGATGTTCATGCATCAGACTCCCTAGGTGAAAAATAATAATGATCTCCAAATCATGTGTCTTTAATAGTTGTTCTCTTGGATCCCATACTTCATTCTGTAATCTATCTTTGGTTTTTGTTATTGTTGTTTGTTGTTGTTCTCCAGGTCTCCATAATTTATGTTGCATTGCCCCACTGGCTATGCTGTCACATTATTTTGTTGTCCTTTTCTTGTTGTTGTTGCTTTGCTTCTTTGTTTTTGTCTTCTTCTGAGACACCTTCACCATCAACCTTCTTATTTTTTCAATCTCCATGTCCATTTTATCTTCTAACTTGTACTCACTTTTCCAATTGTATTAAAACTATTGTTTTTTATCTTCTCTTTGAAGTTGTTGGATTATTACTACCACCATTACATCCTTACCCTCCTGTTTCTTCTGAAATTTCATCTCATCTCAAAACAACCTATGTTCAATAACTTTGATAAAAACATCATACTCATATGCTTCCATCAAATAGTTCAGTACTTCACTTTCTACCTGATTCCTTTCAAACACCTCATCACACTGTTTTTCATCAATTCCATCATATCTTTATTCCTCTTCCTTGAAAACCTTTAGTGATTTTCCTTCACCGCCTTAACTAATCCTCGTAGTCAATTCAGCTTTCTTCAGTTCTAAGACTGATTCCTTTTTTACATGAGACAAGCCTGCCTCACCTTTGATCAATTTCAAATGTACATTCAGAATATTCATTCTCTGACTTTCTAGTCTATTCTCCAAAAGACTTAGCTCATGCCACAAATTTTTCATCTCACTTGGAACTTCTTCCAAAAACTCTATACAATCCTCACTATCTCCTTCTTTGTCACGGGTCTAATTTCTTGGCGACTCTACTTCTTCATTTTTCATTAGAATAAAATTTTGATGCTTTATCTCTATGACATCTTTAGATATTTATCCAAGAGTCTTCCTTTGGCCACTCACAAAAGACAATTTCTCCCTATCCTCAATAATAACAGGTTCCTTCACATGAGACATAACTGTCTCACCTTCTTTGGAGATACTTTCTTCACTAAATAAGGAACTTATGAACTCCTTATTCTGCAATAACTCAACTTGATCTTCATCTGAAATATAGTCATCATCGTAATTTTCCTAACAATTCTAAACTTCATTCAAGACAATTCCAAGAGATGGATTTCCTTCTGCAACACCTGCAAACACAGTCAAATTATCAATCTCAAAATCACAAGACCCAATGGTCTCTTTTGATGATCCAGTCATCAAATCTTCCTCTTGTTGTTCTAAGTCCTCTACATGACTAAAAAAATATTAAATGGTCTTCTTATCAGCCTCCTTAAGCACTTCACTTGGTCGCGTGATATCCTTCTCCACTTCTTCTTGCTTTTGGTCATCATTGTGAGCCAAAGTTCTACTTTCAGTATGATCTTCCAATACCTACTCCTAATTGTATATGATCTTCCATATGAGATCTAATTATCTCAAAACTCAAATTATTTCTCTCTTCTTTGTCTTCTTTGACATCACCTGCAAACATACAAAAATTATTAATTTCAAAATCATAAGGCTCAATTTCCTAAACTAATGTTTCAGACATCACTGCTCCCTCCTTAAATTCAAAAGAAACTTGTTATCCTCTAGAAATGTTGTCTTGCTGTAGCTCAACTCATCCAAGCTTCTCTGTCCTCAATTACACATCCATAATCTTCTCAAGCTTCCTTAGCTCCTCTATTAACTGCATATTCACCTATTGTTCTCTCTTCTCTTGTAGCTTATCCCACTTCATTTTATTTCTCATTCTAAAACCAAATCTCTGGTCTTCTTTACTCCTCTCAAATACCTTCATCAAAAAATTTAATTGCATTCTAATCTCATCCTTTTCTCTCTCATACTCTTCATCCATTCCATTTTCTTTGACATCTTTATTCACTTTTCTTCTACTTTGGTCTCTCTCAGAACCTTTGTTATGACTATCAGTAGTCATATTCTCCTCTATCTCTATGATTTCCTCACTCATTATGAGCTATACTTAAGCCTCTGCAATAACAAGTCCTCCTTACTACAACTTACCTCACCAAGATTTCCTCTGTACTTGGCCACTAGTACCCTCTATGGAACTTTCTTTGAGCATTCCTCTACTTATTCTAGGCTTCAACTCATCTGTACTTTTGAGAACACAACTATCCTCTTTTATTTCAATCACAAATGAAATACTTGGTTCTGGGCACACTCTTCTTTCACTCAAAAATCCTTATCACTGCTCTTAAGTTGGTGATCTTTCTTTTCCTATGATACTTCATTAGCTGCAACTATCAATCTTTAATCTATGTTTAATCCTGCAAAACTCAAATCAGAATTAAATAATACCTGCATGATTTCACAAGTAGTCTCCATCCACTCTTCACGTTCAAGTGAATCTCCATTCTCCACAAGAAAACAACCATCACTGTGTTTTCTTTATGCTTCATTAATATCTTCTTAAGTGTATCACTTACTCCCATCTTCTGCCATACTTTACCTCAGTATGTGTACTCCTTGTCAGACTTAAAATCTGATATCTTGTTTCTGCAATATCTCTGTCAATTTTCTGCAAATCATATTTGGTTTACTAATCTCCACTTCCTTCCGCAATCACACTTGCATTCACCTTCTATTTCACACATAATCCTATTTCGTTCTGCTACCAAATGTCTTCTACATAGTTTAGCTTTGCAATCTTCATTTATAACAACTTTTTTCATTAACCTCGCTCTAATACCATATGATGCAGCCAAAAGGCCGCAAAATACCCACATACGCAGAAACTTAAATTGTCTGCCCATTCCCAGGATTTAATACTCGTAAAACCCATAAAACCTATCCTTCACTTATGCATTTAAACCTTTAACTTCTTTCTCCTATTGTACGTGACTGCTTCATGCTTAAAAATATTCTACACCTTTACCGAGGCTCTTCCCTGCGTAATCTCGCATTGCACTTTTCAGAACTTATCGCAAGTTCGTTGATTTTTCCACTTCACAAATCGCAAAACTTACCATTTCATACTTCGGAAAACTTATCACTTCTTACTTCGGAAAATATAACATTTCTCATGTCACAGATTTTAACCTCTGTCGTCAACTAATTGTGCCATATCGCATGCGATATGCGATATGCATGTGGACCCCGACAACACGTGGATCCTCTTCACCGCATCGCAACTTATACCATTTAACTTGCGATGGCTTAACATGTAAATATAACGATTGTCGATTGCGATGTGCGCTTGTATCCTCCTCCTAACACATGTTCAATTTGCAGCTTTCCAAACTTACCTTGCGAAGTAATCTAGACCATCGATATTCGCTCAGATCTTTGTGATTTAGTCCTCGTCATCCATTCCCTTCCTTTGGAAATATTTTAAAGGATTTTTTGCCTTAATCTTTTCTACTATTACTTTGACCACCACTGCTTTGCATCTTCATTTCCTTCTCGCTATCCTTCCTAAGCTTTTTCAGTATTTAGTTGCACTAATCCCTCGTGAGCTTTAACTTCTATTCATTCGTTCAGATCTTTGATGTTGTCGCACACTTTAGCACACTATCTCAATCCCAAATACAAAAAACCTTTCTGCATTACTTCTCCATATCCAGAATTATGCTTTGTTTCTTTCTCTCGACCTGCATACACATTTACTCGCTCCAAAATGGAATCACACATGATTCTACCCAACCATTAAGTTCTTTATCACTCTAAAAAACTTATTCATTTAATTAAAATTTATCAGAATTCATACAACAATGGTTTATTACACATAAACCATTTTAGCTCGTTACGGATCACTCAGCTCGTAACAAAGACACAATACAATTACATGAATTATGTTTCTCATTAATAAAACAAATTATGCATATACAAGAAAAACATGTTTACATTATAGCTTTGGCCTGATGCATTGTTACATGGCCCTTTCTCCCTTCAACAAAACCCTCTCTATCTCTTAGCTCTCGCCTTTATCTATTAACCTAATCTTCTTTGTTTAATTTCACCTCTTCTCTTTCGAAGCTTACAATTTAATTTTATAATACAATTCAGAGCTTATTTGCCCTCAATCGACTCCTACAAACTTGTAACCACTTCTATTCTAAGGAAATCCTAATTTATGACTTTTCTATCTTCCTAGCATAAACACCAAATATTCTCTCTAATATCCCATTTCTTAAGGGTATTTGTTACATTAACTCAACATCATTGACACCTAACAACTAAGCATATTCCCTATCAATGCTCACTAAGAAATAAAATACTTTTTACATGAGTTTTACAATGTCTCTTTACAATAGTTCCTCCTTGGACAAATGTAAAGACCCTAAGGTCTAATTTCTTCTTGGACTTTTGACTTAGAGCATATGCTCCTACATCAATAGGAAAAGCAGAAGTTGGGCATGTCGTGACAAATGGTTTCACATTTCTGTAGGGGTTTCACATTGCTTTTCTTTCAATCATGACCTCAAGCTCCTTCCAAATCTGAAAGACTATCAAACACAGTGGGGAATCTATGTGGATTGAGACCTTGTTCACACCATTGATTTGGACTTTGAGTTAGATGTAGATTTGAATGAAGAAAATTTTGACAATCATGAAAAAATAGTGGGGACCCTATGTGGATTTGGGCCTCGTTCAAACAATGGATTTGGACTTTGAGTTAGAGGTATATTTGAATGAAGAAAGTGTTGAGAATTGTGAAGATATTCACTATTTTGGCTAAATGAAAAATCTAATAAGTATTTTTAATCTTAGTAAAATCGAAGTTGGTAACGAATTTTCTTTTCGAATTGATTTTGTTTTAGAATGCATTGTTTCAAATATTGATTCAATAGATTGAACATAAATCTTGATAGTCCTAGCACGTACAAATCAGATATTTTCTTTTTAATAGCTTGAAGTTGGAATGGAAAAAAAATCCATGACCTATGGGTGTAATATGTATGTAATATTAATATATTAATATTTATAATAATGTATAACTACTATGAATACTTTAGAATGTTTTATCCCATAATATGACCTTGTTGAAAGTTTATTTATCTTGACTTTGATCTTACCTTGAGAATATTGATCTGGTTGAAAGTGTTTTTAAATAAATTTGAATTTAAATACATTCAAATAAGTTGATGGGTACTGGGTATATCAATCACATTTATTAAAGTTGTTGTGGTAGTATATATATTTATGTGCAAAGATGCATTTATTTTGGAATATGATGTTTAAAATTTTAATTTAATTATGAATAATTGTTTGGTGGATGGTAGGGATTTAACCTCATGTAATATTATAGAATATTTGATGTCACATATTAAATATTGAGCCTTATGTCAAAAATATGAATATTTTTAACCTATAAATAGGCTTTGCTACAAAACCATGGAACAATAAAATGGCTCAAAAAACCATAAATCATGTTCATATGAAATATTTTTTTAATTAATCAATTTAATTAAAAATGAAAAAGGCATAACTACTTTAGAGATAAATCTCAATCATTGATTTGTAACTACTATTAAAAATATTATAAACTATTTGATAGAGTTTAAATCTTTATCATCCATTAATAAATTTTTTATAATTAAATTAAAATTGTAAAAGTTTTACTCCAAAAGAAATAATTCTAGCAGGACTAGAATATTGTGTGGAGGTTAAATCCTTATCATCTATTTAATAATTATTGATAATCAAACTAAATTTTGAAAATCTTATTCCAAAAACACATAACATAATTAATTTTGTTGTAATTAATATTATTAATAATAAAAATAAATTGAAATAAATTATAATTTACTTAATCATTATGATTTTTTTTAATAAGATGTAATATTCTGATTTACAAATCATTTAATTTATATAATAATATTAAAAAAATTATCATAATTTTTTTTCAAATTTGAAATATTTTCTCAAATATATTTTATTAATAATTTTAATTTAGAGAATCATCTTAATTTTAATTTTGAAACTTTTAAACTTTAAAATCCATCCAGTAAATTTTTAATAAATATAAAACACATGAATATTATTAACATTTCAATAACTTTAAAAAAACATGAATGAAAATTCAATTCATAGAAAATATTAAATTCATTGTTTGTGTGCATTAATCTTTGCCCTATTCCATCAGCTTGTAAACATGTAGTATGCAAACCCTGAGAATCACAAATACATTTTGAAAAAACTGAGGATGATTCACACTTTTTGTGGAGAGGAATACTTTTACGGGTTCCACGATAACTTGACCCCCGGTGCATTAATCTAGAATTGCATTGCAGGTGTTGAATTTATGTTGGATGATATGCAAAGTAAATAATGGATCACAATTTCCATCTTCTGTGTTCATGAAAGTTGAAGTCACAGATGATGGAAATGGTGAACACAATATTTACTGCTGCTGCTGCTCCACTTTTCATAATCTCCTGCGTGCGTTTATAGCATAGTTACGGCACCTTCTTGATGTACTGAGCACAGCAAGAGTTAGGATGAATTATGTGATTCTTGATGTCCTGAACGCGTGTCCTTTAGAGTTTCCTGTTGTAAGGAGTTTCTGGTTGTCCGGAATTTCGCGACTCCCCGAAAACACTCCGGTTGTCCGGAATTTCGCGACTACGCATTGTGTTGAGTAGTTCGCACTCCAGTGGGATGCTTCGCCTATCTCGATTTCGTGTATGATAGGGTGCTTTGCCTATCTCGATTTCGTTGCCACGTAAGTCATATGACATGTTTAAGTACAGATTCTTTTTAATTTTAGATATTTTTAGTTTTTTTTTAGATATTTTTAATTTTTAGATACTTGATGACTAGTAGTCATATCTTTATTCATTTTCTCAGATTCAATTTCTTCAATTTCTCTTCAGATACTTTTATTTTTACATATTTTTAAGTTAGAAATTAATTTTATTGTTCTACATTATTACTATTACTACTAGTTTATGTGTAATAATCTTAATTTATTATAATTTGAGAAAATATTAGAGAAAAAAAACAATTTAATTAAACAATTCAATTAGAAAATTATTAGAAGAAATTATTAAAGCAAGACAAAAATCAACCGCTATATCTAAAAATATATATATATCTTAAATGAATTTGGTGATATCAATTAATTATTAATTTTAATTTTAATTTTGACTGAATCTAATTTGAGTGTTCATTTAAAAAAAGGTTTTTTTAGCTTCCAATTATTATACTTTGATATGTGGACACAAATTCCACTATTTTTTCCATTTGTTTACTTTCGGACATGCTACATTTGCTCTCCTTTTCTTTTATGAACACATTTGGCATGGTGCTAGGACCTTATTCAGAGATGTTTTTGCTGATATTGACTCGGACCTGGATTCTCGAATAGAATTTGGAGCATTCCAAAAACTGGGAGATCCAACTACTAAAAGACAAGTGGTATGATATTTCTCCTATCTCTTCTCTAATCAATATTAATACGAAAGCTATCTCCATAATTGTAAATTACGATCAAATCTATGGAAGCATTGATTTATACATTGCTGTTTATACATTCATCTCATTTTCCAGAGTTGTAATATATTAACAAATTTGGAAACAAATTTTATTAATGGCTTGGGAAATCAACAAAAATACATGGAAAATTGAGAGATCTAATGTATACATTTCAAATCATTAATTTAATGGTCTTACAAATTCATCAAATTAGGAAGCTCTCTAGAGGAAAGGTTATGGAAAGACTTGTTAAACACATGTATTCCTTGTTAAAGGATTGGGGAGTTAGGGGAGAAAAAAAGTATGAGTTGGCAACGATATTTCAAGTGCAATTTTGCATCCATTTACTTGCATACATGTTTATTGAATTAAATAATTTAAATCAAATTTCAAAGAGGATCGTGTTTATATTACATCTATTGTCACTACTTTAGATGTTTCTATTAGCATGTTTTGTAAACGGTGTTTTGGAAGAGTTTTTTGGTGTATATGCAGTGAACATGTCCTCTTTTTTAGTTAGAGAATAAAGAGGAACCCTTGAATTTTCATATAGAAGAGGTATGGTACATTTACATCCATTGAGGTTCAATATTTTTCCAAAGATGAAAACATTGGGGCTACTAGATGAGTGTATTATTTTGGAAAATTGTTTTGTTGTAAAGGTGATTAAATATTTAGATAGGAGATTCATAGATTTTCACTTATTTAATGTGGATAAGTTTTTCACTTCTCAACATTATTTTTAAGAAGTGAATGATATATATTGACCAACAAAACATAATTGAAATTTTTATGTGAAAAATTTAGCGTTGGGGAGTCATTTATTGTGGATATCGCTAGATGTTTGAGTGAAATGGATGAATTTATTCATACTATTTGTAAATCATACCTTAAAAATCATATTTATGGAATCAGACCTATGTGGAGATTAACCTAAATGGTTTGAAGGCTTGCCATATTTGATGCAATTATGGCAAGCTATTCTCGTTATCCCACCAATCACGTGAGTATGTAAAAGAGGCTTCTGAAAATTAAACAGGATAACTAGAAAACCATTTCCAATGGGAAAATAGATTTATATTTTCAATTATGTAAGTCCAAATACTTTTGAAGGTCATCAAATGAATAGAAGAAACACATGTTTACCTTTTTTTAATGGAATTTGAGAATTTGTTTTGCTTATTTACTAGTTATATTGAGATTTTATAGTGTTTTAATGTAGCTACTCTTTAAAAATTTTAGGTTTAAAATATTTAGAAGGACATTATTTGATTATGACTTTTTTTTATGAGGGTTTTATTTAATATATATTTTTCAGTAGAAGTGAAACTTCTTTTTTAACCTTTCATCCTTTACGGGTTAGATGAATATATGCCCTTCCAAATGAAATTAAGAGCATACCTTCAAATTTGATCATTGTTGTCAACTATAATATGATGGCTCGGAGTACAAAATTTATCACAACTATAATGTGATGGCTTGAAGTACAAAATTTATCACATGGTCTAAAATAGTGGAGACAATTCAAACATTTCATTTGCATCTATCTACATGTAGTACAACACACATAATTGGTTGGATCATTTGGTGGGTTCACAAATTTGAGGGATTCCAGAGAGGAAAATATATCATGGTGATATTTCTAAAATATTCTACCATGAAATGATTAGGGGCCATCTTAGCTAAAATCTCTTCCAATATTAGGGGAGTAAGGATATATAAAGAATGAAAATTATGTAAAGAAAGAATTGCTAGTGAAGATATAAAATAAAAAATAATTGAAAAAAATACATCATTAAAGTAACAAAAAAATTTAAAATTAATTGAAAAAAACTTAATAATATTTGAGGAATAAATTTTATTTAGAATAGGAAGGTGATGGAAAAATTGTGATGGCGACCGGTTGGAAATGCTAGCAATGGCGATCGGATTCGATCGTAGGTCAACATAGAACAATTTTTAGCGATCCAGGTGGGCTTTGGGTCTGAGGCATCTAACATCAGTGTTGGGGTACGAAGGACACTTGGGAATGTCACTAACACCCATGACATGCATCAAGAATGAGGACGGGGGAAACAAGGGTTTAGGCCTCAGAAGAATGGAGTTGGGGTTTACTATTTCCCCTAATCTTGCTTCCTTACGAAGAATCAAGCATGTGCCTATATACTTTGCAGTGGTTTACCGCTTACGAGGAAGATTTTTACGTGTGAATAGTTACAATAACCATGGTTAGAGAATTGGAATCCATTAATCATGATCTCGAGTAAAGATACATTCTAATGGTCTGGGGTTTGGACATCTCAGAGAAGAATATTGAGAAATATATTCACCCAAGAGGGCGTGTAGGAGCTAAGTCACGAAGTTCATGGGAGGCTTAGGGGAAAAGAAAAGTGTTACGGTTGCTAGAGGAAATTATACTCAGTACGAGCTACGGAGCCTAGTCGGTGGACATAAGCCTAGAACTGCAGCAGACCTTCACACCTCTGGAGCCGGAGAAAGCGGTGGAGGAAGCGAAAGGAATCCAAGTAAGTTAGGGGGTACAATTGGACTATTCCATAGCCTAAAAAATCTTGTTACAATCAAGGGGAAGGATTTCACATGAGTTTTTTTCCCCAAGTCAGAGTGTCGAGGTAGTAGAAACTCAAACAGAGGAATACAAGAGGTTCTTGCTAAACCCAGTCACTAGAGAGGGGAATAGAAGCGACCACTTTGGAGGGGGTTTTTTCCTTAGTCAAATAGAGGAACAAGAGGGGGTTCTCGGTGCACGCCAGGAAGAGGTGGTTTTTACATGCATAGGGGGCAGGAAGGGTCAGGAAGGAGAGGTACTAGCTTGCTTAGAGCTACCAAACTTGGTGGAAGGGTGGGAAGGGCGGCTCTTCATAGGAGGCTCCAATGCAAAATAAATAACACTAGGGCTCAGGGAAGGAGGAGGGAGAAGGATTGCAGGAGGTAAGAGAAAGAAAGTTAAGTTGATAAATAGGAAGAAGACAAACCCTAATCTCGTGCTAGGCGTAGATATTAAAATCGACGAGGTAATAGAGGCAGCTGAAACCACATTATTCAATAGAGAAAAGGGGAAAAAACACTCGGCCATATCAAGGAATGGATTTCAATAGCCTAAAACGAGGCTCCGTAGTGGTAGTTTGAAATGTCAAAAATATCTCGTGGATGTTTTATGTTTAAATTCAGTAAGACTGAATCTCTGGAATGGGTACTGAGGCACAATTGGAACTTCGGAAAATGCCCAATTATTTTCAAAAAATGGAACCCCTTATGCGATGCAGAGTGCAAAAAGGTGGAGGAGACACTGGTAAGGGTAAAAATTCCAGGATTTTCGGTCCCTTTCTGGACAGAGTCAGTGTTTAAATTAATTGGGAATACCTTAGGTCAATTTTTGGAGTTTAAATGTTATTCCAAAAAACAATGGACAAAAGTGTTGTTAGGATCCTGTTCTGTTTAAACCCAAAGGAAGGATTGGCAGAGGAAATTCTATTGAAATATAAGGATTTATCTTTCACTTATATGATCAATTATGAGTATATGCCCTTTCGGTTCCATCGTTGTCACAAGTATGGGAACCTAGCAAAGGAATTCCCTCTAGGGTATAGAAGAAAAAGAAAAAATAAAATGGATTCAGGGGTGGCAAGAAGAAGTAAGGAAGAGGAGAAAAATAAAGAGGAAGGAGTGGATTTAATGCAAGGGATGGAAGGGGATAAGGCTCAGCAAGATGCAGAGGAACCTCAAGATATGCACACACACTTCAGCAACCTTTCAAAAACATATTCATATGGAAGATCTGCATCGGCCATCCTTAGGGGAAGGTGGAGATAAGGGCTCAACGCCTCAGATGGAGGGTGCAGTCTTGGACCCTATCCTTTCTCTAAATTTTAGTTGATATCTTCGCTTTTCTCTTTTTCAAGGCCTATGTTGAGGTATAAAAAGTATCTTTTTAACACCTATTTATCTCACATTAATTATCAATCCAGGAATGAATTTTTGTTTCAAGAATGTACTCTGTCTGAGGTTGCAATTCAATCTAAGAGTAATGCTTTGTAATATGTAGTACAGTGTTCTAAATACAAGAGTAAATGGATGCTTGGAAAAGAAATCTAACTACAATAACATAAACTCAAATGCTCTGAAATCCAATCATTCACTTAGCAAATATCAATCAAGGATACAGTAGCGATAACTCATTCCTCTAGAAATTGATGCAATTGAAATCAAACTAGAACAAGACAATCAATCTCAGAACGTGGAAGCAATAACCAGTATTCTCTACAGTTGACAGTCCCTCTTTAAAGAAATTAAAAGGAAATATAAATTGAACTAAATGCTGCTAATGAAAGGAAACTAGGAAAGCTCTCAAAACCAAACTCTTTGCAATTAATCAACTACAATGAATAGTGGCTCTAGAAGTAAACAAAAAACAAACTATAATCAAAGGAATTGAATAGCAAATCCTATTTAATAAATCCGAACAGCAAACTCTTAACTAATGGAATCGAATGGAAAATTCTATTGAACAACAATCTGCAAATGAACAACAGTCAAACAGAACAGAAATCAATTGGAACAGCAAATGGAATGAAACAATAATGGAAATAGAATAGCAAAGCTCTATTAAGGTATAACAATATAAATTATACAGAATTAAGATTCTTGTTAAATCATACAGGAACAACAACGCGATTCGTCAATATAACACACTGATATCAAATAAGCAATGAAACAGAAAACCAATTAACTTGAAAATGTAATGAAAACAAATACAAACTATCACATGACGATAATTGAAAGGTAATGATACAAACGTCGGATCGATCCACCAGGGTCGGGCCCGTAACCACCAGTGAAACGCCGCTAAGCTTTACTCCAGAGTTAAGAAAATAAACTACAACAAGATATTGTATTAATCAAGCATAATAATGTTTACAGCAGTCGCTCTCTGATCACGAGAGCCAATAATAAATGAAAGAGTTACAAAAGGAATGTTTTATCCATAGTTTCCCCAATACATAATACATGCTCTCCTTTTATAATCAGAAAGAAGAGAAATTAAATAGTAAATATGATCCCTCATAACAATATTGGATTGTCCCCAACAACTTGATCAACAAGAAAAGATATTTCCATCAATCTTTCAACAGGAACAAGTCGAATTTGGATTTTCAGCTGAGATAATTTGGAAGACGGCCGCAATAGTAAATATGAGAACACCGTGCTCAAAGAACCTTGCATTTCTCTCAATACGGGCCGAATTTGGGCAAACCGTTCTTCAATAAAGTTAATTCGGTCCGTTCTGGACAAAACCCATGTTTCGGATTTTCCAGATTCTTCTCCATTTGCCCATAATATCAACCGCAAAATTGTCACTTCTTATTCCAGCGAATTTCTGAGTTGGAATATTGAATGATGTGCTGGAGATCAAATCTACAATCTAGAAGGCTAAAATGGTGAGTGTTGTTACAAAATATATTAATAAACCATCATTGATAAAATTATGCATAATAATCATCAATTTATTAAAAATAAAGGAGAAGAAATAATATTTATCCATAAGAGCATAAATAATTATAAAATGGATTTATATGATAAATTATGATAAATTACATGATAAAGAAGAGTATAAATGGATGAAATAGGTGTTAAAAAGTGGTCATATTAGCAGCTCAACAGCCTGATCCCTCCAAGCCTGTAATTATGTAGTTTCTTCATCCTGGATCTAATTGGAGGCATTGGATTGTACCATTATTGCAACTCCTGAGATTAATATGAACCTTCTAATAGCCTCATGCTTTGATGAATCCTTACATCAGACCCCTTCCCTTGAGAATCCCCATTACAACCTAAGACCCAGAGAGAAGAAATTAATGCCTTGGGAAGCGGTGAGATGTTTAGGCACTCAACCCATATCAATAGGACCTCGAAAATCACAAGGTAGGAAGTATAATTTATCCAAAGCCCAGCTAAGAGCTAAAATCGACATAGCCGATGGGAAACAGCTTTCACTTTCAGGGGTGCTTAGAGTAGAGCGGACCCCCTCCCATGGTTGTAAATGATAATTATGTCTTTAAACTATAGAAGTTTTTCTAGTAGCTGTAAAAAACTACCCTTAAGGGACTTATTCAAGTCCTATGAGCCTGATATTATGATGCTTCAAGAAACCTTGCGAGTTGGAGAAGAGATAAAGGGAGCTTTGAATAAATTATTCCCCGGTTAGTCTTTTCAGACACTGGATGCAAAATGAAGGTCAGAGAAGGAAGATTGAAGGAGTTAAACACATGGGGACTGGAACATACCCTAGGAATGGAGGTCTACTCCCTTGATCTCTACTTGACATTAATTATAATGAATGTTTATGGTCCTTGTACAGATAGAGCTCCGTTTTGGAATAATATTTTTTCAAAATCTTTTATGGGGAACCTGAATCTGGTAATAGGTGGAGATATGAACTTTTCACTGGGGTTATCAAAAGCTTGGGGACCCTCAGCTCATGCAGATCCCCTAGAAGAGTTCTTCCTAAATAATATAGCATCAAAGAGTCTTGTTGACATTAATCTAATCAAGCCCTGCCCTACTTGGAGGAATAGAAGAATTGGGGCTGAACATGTGGCAAAGATATTGGATCTGTTTCTTTTAAAGGATAATTTGGTGAGAAGAACCCTGGTTTTCCAGCACTGGGTGGGGGAAGGTGGAGACTTGGACCATCTTCCTGTTCTCTTGGAACTAAAAGGCCCTCATAAGAAACCAGGATCCCCTTTCAAGTGCAACCCGTCATGGCTCAAGGTTGAATCCTATAGCATCTTGTTTCAATCAACTTGGAGGATGGTGGGTGAGGAGTTGGGAAGGGACAAAGGCTACCTCTTCATGGAAAAACTAAAGCTAATGAAAAAGGCCTCTCTGGATTGGGAGAAAAAGAAAAGAGCTTCAGAGGAGGAAACCCTGCGACATATAGGAGAGGAGTTAGAGCGGCTTGAAAATCCAAAGGAAGATGGATATGAAACAAGTGAAAAGGGGATAAAATCAAGTTGTTGTAATCAAATCAAAGGAAAATACTTATGGAAAAGGAAGAATAGTAGAGACTTAAAAGTCGATCTATCTGGTTGACAGTGGGGGACAAAAACTCAAAATTTTTCCAGAACTTTGAAAAATGAAGGAATAATATAAATACCATATGGGGCATGAAATCAGAGCAAGGAAGGACATCAAAATACTTTGAAGTCCTCTCCCTCCTGGGAAGTAATCACTTTAAAAATCTTCTCAAAGCTCCTACTGAAGCATCCATTGCAAAAGTGATCTGAGTGGCATAGTTCTTCCATCAATATGTGGAGGAGGAGGAAAATGAAAATATTATGGAAATAGTGTCTAAAGAAGAGTTTGAGGTAAATTCAATGCAGAAGGACAAAAGTCTAGGCCCAGATGGTTGGATAGTAGATTTTTTTCAGCACTTTTTTGAGACCTTGGGGGATGACTGGGCAGGGGTGTTTAAAGATTCAAGGGTCAAAGGTACCATATACCAACATTTCAATTCCACTTTCTTGGCCTTAATCCCTAAGAAGGATGATCCCAAATCCTTTGAGGAATTTATACCTATCTCTCTTTGAAATTGTATTTATAAAATCATAGCAAAGGTGATTGATTTATGTCTGAAACTCATCCTCTCTACAAACATTTCAAAAGAGAAGTTTTGGTTTTTGGACGAAAGACAAATTCATGAAGTGGTTGGAGTGGCAAAGGAAACAGTGCATAGCTTTTCAAATTTGATTAATGGGGCAGCCACACCCTTCTTTCGAATCCAGAGATATTTGCACTAGGGGTGACCATTTTCCTCCCTCCTTTTCCTCCTAGCAACTCAAGGTCTTAGTCAAATGATTCTTGATGCAAGGAGGAGAGGAGACATTAAAGGGATTGAAGTGGAAGTCAACCTCAATATTTCTCACCTGTTGTTCCTTGATGATATCCTATTATTCAGTAACGGAAGAATATCTGGCATCCAGAAAATCAAATATATCTTGGACCTATTTCATAAAGCAACTTGACTTATATAAATGGAAAAAAATCAACCATAACTCTAGAAGGGTTCTCAAGGGTGGAAGTAGGAAGAATATCATAAGAGATCCCTTTGGAAGTAAAAAGTTTGTCTGAAAATTTTAAATATCTAAGGTTTTACTTAAAACCTGATTCATATAGGATTCAAGACTGGCACTTGCTAGTGGCTAAGATTCAATCCTGGATAAAACAATGGAGCTACAAATGGTTGTCTAGGGTGGGAAGGCTAGTTTTGATCAAGTAAGTTTTTCTGGAAATCTCGGTTTAATGGTCTGATCTAACTGCCAAAGGAATCCTCTCAAAATTAAGGAGGATCTGCAGCAAGTTCCTATGGGAAATGTCAAAGGAGGACTCAACACTCCCTTGGGTGGTCTAGGATAAATTGGCACACCCGAAGGAATGGAGAGGACGGGGTATCAAGGATATTTCAGCTTTCACTCCCTCCCTGGCAGCAAAACTAAGACGAAGGCTAATTTATTTTGACAATCTGTGCATGATGGTTGTAAAAATAAAATATATCGACCATACTCCAATGGGAGAGTGGCTTAGATACCTAGACAAAAGACACCCATTGGCCTCGGTTGTATGGAAAGCCACACTGGAATCAATAAAAATTATTGAACAAGGACTGACATGGCATGTATGGAACGGAGAATAGGTTAGAATAGGTCAGGACCCCTTAGTGGGGTGCAATGGTGCTTTTTCTCTCTCTAGGGAGTTGATTGACCATCTATCTACTAAAGGGATCTAGTGACTTTGCCAAGTTGAAAACCTAGGTCTGTCTATAGTGTGGGGACAAGCATGGAAATCAGGAGAGGATTTAAAAATTGATAACCAACGGCGGGAGGAATGGGAGGGATTTATCAAGGAACTTCGAAGATCCAATGTTTGCCTCCACAAGCGCCCAGACTCACTAAGATGGGTTCACTCCCCTTCTAGATCGTATGCCCCAAAGTTTGGATATAGTTGGCTAATGACATAAAAAGGGTGGGTTGCTCCTGCGTGGTGGTACAAATTTATCTAGAAACTAAAAATTCCAGCAAATTCTAGGCTCTTTTTTTTTTCATCCTTAATAATAAAGTCCCAAATTGAGATAATCTCCATAAAAAAGTAAGATAGGGCCAGGATGGTGCCCCCCTATGTAAGGGAAATGAGGAGGCAATTCATTATATTTTACTCAATTTTTCTTTCAATAAAAATCTATGAGAAGAAACATTGAGGATCTTAAATCTCACTCAGAGATGGGGTGGGTCATCTATTAACGAGGCATGGAAAAATTGGTGGAACAAAGCAAAGGAGGATATAGTGAAAAACTTACCGATGATTGTCTCCTGGGGGACTTGGCTTACAAGGAAGAGGGTCATATTTAGGGACAATTTACTTTCGTCAAATCATCTAGTGGTGGAATGGGTAAATATTTATGATAATATTCACATTCCAAGTACAAAAAATAAAGAGAGGGTCATAAGGGTCGAAGAGATCATAGGAGACATCCTATGGGCTTACTTTGATGGTGCTTTAGACCCCCAAACAGATGTGAGTAGGGAACTCAATTCATTTTCCTACAATAAAGTTATTAATAGCCTCAGTGGGTCTAAAAACTAGAAAAATCAACTTCGTTGAACTTCAGTCCCTTAAATTTATTCTATGTTGGCTTATCCAGCTAGGCTTGAGATCGGCTCAGATCTTTGGAGATTCTTTGAATATCATGAAATGGTTTAATGTAGAATTCAGATGTCAAAATTATATGTTGCTTCCACTATTAGAAGAAGTCTTGAATTTGAAACACTATTTTAAAGAAATCATTGTCTGCCACATTTACAGAGAATGGAACATGGATGGAGACCTCATATGTAAGGAGGGAATAAAGCAGGTTGTGGGCTTCTGGACCATAAATGAAATTGAAGGAGGAATAATCCGAACCACGGACTAGCTTCTGTTTGCTCCTTAATATGCTATTATCACTAGTATATTTAGGAATTGGTTGATTCATACTTTATGTGATCCTAATATCAATGCATGCTCACAATAGTAATGGCAGGAAAGGATGATTACTTGTTCAAAGGATAGGTTATGTTTCACATGGTGGAAGGTAAAGAGCTAATGGTCCATGCAGATAAGTGCAAGCTACAGGATGTTCCACTAAAGGCACAACGACACCACAAAGATATAAATATTGCATATTTGTGGGTAAATGATATCATGATGATTTTAATATATTTTGGCTAGATATTTTGTATTTAAATTATATTTATTGTAATATTTGTGTTAGTGTGTTTGGTGCACGCATGTACGAAATCACACCAACTTAAGGGGTGTGGTTTACCCACTTAAGTTATTGGTCACAGGAAAAAAAAGAAGTGGATTCAAGCAAGTTAGTGGAACAAGCTAGAATCATAAACATACCAGATAAAGAAATATCATGCATATTTAAACTAAAACTAAAACAAATAAACAAAAGCTCTAAATAGAGTCAAACAACTGCAATAATCCAAACGGTGGATCTTCGACCCCTCTTATTGAGTGTTGGTAGGAAATGAGGATGAAACTTCAACCCTCTTGCCAAAGGGCCCTTAGAACATGGGTTCTAAGTTCCGATGCAAGGATGTTTTTACTTCCAAGCTTGCCTTGGTGCAAAGTCTCCCTCTCTCTACTGTAGTGGACTGAACTTGTTGGATAGCCAACAATTGAGTCCCCTCTATCTTCAGCTCCGGATCACACATTGTTGATATTTCTTGGGAAATTCTAGCTAGCATAAAAATGTGCTCTCAGTTTCTTCATCTCTTGGTGGTCTTATATAGTAGAATTCAAATCCTCCATCCCTCTCTTGGTACATTGTGGATGGTGACCCAAGAGAGGGGATGATTCCATTGTGTGCTCCCTTGATGTCTAAAGAGGCTTTAGTCATTGTCCTTATCCGGCTTCAAGTGCAAAATCACTGTCCTGGAGTGTGCTTTTTTTGGTTCCGGAAGGTGATTTTCGCCACTCCCAGGATTACATGCATTTCGAGTCAAAAGGCGCACAAAGCCACTCTTCTCGAAGGATTATGCATAAAAAATCATTTATGACTTGATCATATTTCATTTTTCCTCAGACCTTAGAGATTTTTAAATACTTTCCAGGTTCTCTAATGTCTTTCAGCCATGTAAATCCTTCTGCCTAACATTAATTAATGTCGTCTTCTACTTGTACGATTTTCCAGTGTTAACAATATTCATGACAATGGTTAATGGATGGAATCCCTTATAAGCCATTGAGTGAGGTATTAACACCCTCACAAGAATTTAATAATAAAATTAAGCATTTATTGCTTTTCACCCTATGGGGTTTCCAGGGTATATGGGCGTTCAATGATGTGATTGCTTATTGTTTCAATTTGATGATGTTTATTCTTTTTATAATGTGATTTTCATAATATCATGTATGTGGTTAATTAATATTGTTAAAGGAATCATGAAATGGATGCAAGGTTTCATCAAAAATATTATGTTAATATGTTATAATGGTGGTTGTTAAAAGTTATGCAACGTACTCCATGTAATGATGAATATTATATTTGATAGTTAATGAGGAATTTGGAATAGTAATTTGAATAGTTACCCATGGGTAAATTTTGTAAAAAATTTAACTCGATATTTTTCATGTGAGGTTGTCGGGTGATGTTACAATAATGATGAACAAAGGTTAGTTCTATTTGGAAAACAAAAGCCTCCATGTTTCAATATGTAATATAATATTATCCAAACAGTGAATGGGAGGTCCTAGAGGGACAAGGTCCCACTCACACACTAGAAAAATAATAATTTATTGTACTAAAGAGAAAATTGGAAGTAAATGATTAATAAATTATAAACAGGGTTGCATATCGAGACTGTAAAATAAAAACTACAAGTTGAAAACCAAAACTTATGTGAAAAGCCAAAGAAAACCTGAAATAGGAAATTCACAACAAGAACCTATCGACAACACTACGCCAATGCATTCAAGTAAATGTCAATTTTTTTTAGCTTATAACATGAAATTTAAACAGGTTGAAACATTGAAAGAAGGATTTCTCGTAAAGACTATAATAATAGGAAGAGTTGTAATAGATATAAATTTTTCATAGTAATAACCATTTCAAAACACAATATGGTTTTCATAATTAAAGGGTTCGAAACATCATAACCATTAACCAAAAATTAGAATTATTAAAAGGTGAAACAATTAAAAAAAATGCATATATTAAGCATGTTTCATGGTAATAGAATTTCTTATCAGTGACATAAAATTTCCAAGGTCTATTATTAAAAATGTATTCACTACAGTCAAGTCACAAAATCCATATATACCAAATTTTTCCTCTGATATTGAATAAAATCAGAACCCTAACTATATAAGACTGTCATAAAACACCTAGTAAATGTTTTTGCACTGAACAACCATTATTAGAAATCACATAAATAAAATGACAAAGGAAATATGGGTCTAAGCCTCAGAAGAGACATAAATTAACTGGAACGTGTTCCAATAAAACAAAAGGAAATTGTTACAAAAGAACCATGGAAAAAACCTAAGCCGATCATGAAGCCCCGGATGCCCAAGCTATGGAAGGGAAAGTCTCTATAGCAAACCTAGTAACATATGCAAAATAGTTGTTAGTAAGACATAAATGAGCAAGCATGCATTCATTTCCAAGATAACAAGAACTTATTTGAAACCCTAGGAACTACTTGTGTGGCCACAATCTCATGAGAAATACGACCGATGGCTAGAACAACCTTAAACAGATTAATATTATAGAAACCATTGAGCAAAAGATTTAAAATTTTTGGTTAATTTAATTTGGGACCAAGGACTATATTACCTTAATTTTGGTCAGAAATTAACTTTGCGATAATCTCTAAGTGAATTCTAAACTCTAAGAGTATTAAATGAGTGGAGGAGAATTTCCCATCGTTACTAGTATAACCTAATGCAACGACTATACAATGAGGAATCACCAGAGCCCTAGCTCCCAACACTTGTAGACAAGGATTAATATAAATATTTATAACCCTTTCTCCTTGATAAAAAACAAACCAAACTGTAATGAGTTGCAGAAAAACCAAAGAATTCTACATGGGTGGTTAGCACCATGGCTTGAACAAAACAAAGAGTCGGAGTTTGAAACACTAGAGCAGAGCTCTGTCCGATGTGTAGAGTGTGTGAATGAGTTTTGAATGCAGTAAGGGAGAGTGTGGTTACACCCCATAACAAACCTTATTCAGGATGAGTCATCGGATCCCAAAACCTGGAAATATAGGGTCATATCTATAACCACTTCACAGTGGTGAGTACAAGCCATGTGACATGGAATAATTCAAAACATGGGTGCATAGAATTTACGCTCCTTCCTGAAAAAACCTCAAGTTTTCCTCTGGGCTTTCATTCAAGCTCAGGGGTGCATGAGTTATCTCGCCTGAAGCTCCCCAGATTCGAACCAAGGGCGGCAATTTCCTTATGCTTGTCGATATTTTTAGGCCTCCAACATCTTCTAGGGAGCTACAATATCCGGGGACTGGGAGGAGGTAGGTGGTGTCATTTCCTGGGACTGTATTTGGCCAGAGCTTAATTTATTGATTGTCTCGCAACAGTGCCCAACATCTCATCTCTCATTGAAAATAAAACAGGATTTTGGTCAGCAATTTTTTTTTTTAATTCCTTTCTGAACTTCATCCCGCACAAAGAATTAAAAATAAAGAATCATTCGCCTTTCCTAAAAAAGCAGAGCTCTCCTCTATTGTGGGTGAAAAATTCCAAATGTATAAATGTTGACTATGACATTCCACTTCTCCAAATCATCAAAACAACTACCTTTCGCAGCATACGGGAGGCATAGACGCAAGCGTTGGTCATAAAATCCCATGGAAATCTACAATCGAAGAATTCAAGAATTTGGCAATCTCTGCGTCTGAGATCTATAGAAGCATTACTTATTCCTTCGCTATCATGGGGGTTTTCAATGCTATACTCCAGGGAAATGGTTGATAATGAAGAAGATAATAAAGCTCGAGCTAAATCGGTGTGGCCCCTGATCAAATCTTTGAATGCCTCACATGACTCCGTTATCAGCACATTGCGAAATTTCTGAATGCGGGAAAATTACACTGATTAGGGAAAGTTTTAAGCAATATGTTTTACCAAACTAATATGATTGAACTTTGGAATCAAAGCATTCAATGCAGCAGAGATACTAAATTTGATAACCAACAAATAAGTTTTGTTTAAAAACAGTGAATATATTTATAAAATTTGAATTTAGGATTGGATCAAAACCAAATCCCACACAAAACAACTCTTTTATATCTCATAGTTAGATTAATCATCACCACATCAACAAGCCATAATATAAAAGTAAGAGTAAACCAAAATGCCTTGGAGGATTTCAAGGATGAAAATGGCCAGTTTATTTACTGGCCCACTAAAGAAGAAGAGAAGAGAACACTTTCCTTAGTTTGATGATATCATATATGTTTTGACAGTTCCTGTATAACAGTAGCATAGAAGTTGCACACCAATATATGGAACAAATTTTAGATAGATCATTATCTTAAGAGTACATTGGTTAAACTGACTTATGGCTCATTTATATCTCCCATTTAGAAAAAATTACACTGATTAGGGAAGATGTTAAGTAATATGTTTCACCAAACTGATCTTATTGAAGTTTGGCACCAAAGCATTCCATGCAGCAGAGATAATGAATTTTATAAACAACAAATAGGTTTTGTTTAAAAATAGTGAATACATTTATAAAATTTGGATTTGCGATTGGATCAAAACCAAATCCCACATAAACCAACTAGTTTATATCTCATAGTTAGATTATTTAGCACCACATCAACAACCATAATCTAAATGTAAGAGTAAACCAGCAAGTGTTCGAGTGTAGTGATTAAATGTTTGTAATAAATGTCATCCAATTTATAGTTTAAAATCTATCGTTTTTCATCGCTTGGATTTTTCACATATAAATAAATTTACATTGCAATCACTATTACTTTGGATCCAATTTGCATTATAAGTTTCACAAATTTGGGTCATCATGTCTTCCCTCCATTTTTTTTCCTCATAATGATGAGGTGATAAAACTTTGGCATGAACGATTTGGTCACTTAAACTATCTCTCTCTTTAAATTCTATGTAAAGAAAATATGGTGACTGATCTTCCTATGGTATCTTTCTAAGATGGTGTTTTCTCCAGATGTGTACTCGAAAAACATCATCGAGATAGTTTTGACAAATGTGCCTCTTGGCATGCTCCAGCCCCTTTGCAGCTTGTGCACAGTGATTTATGTGGTCCACTTCCTGTTGTCTCTTTGTCTGGTTTCAAGTACTTCTTAACTATCATTGATGATTTTTCGAGACACACTTGGGTAAACTTCTTAAAACTCAAGAGTGAATTTTTTAACATGTTCTTGGCCTTTAAGGCCTTTGTTGAGAAACAATCTGGACATCAAATTCTCAAGTTAAGATCAGACAATGGAGGAGAATATGTTAACAAAAAATTTATCAACTTCTGTAGTGATCATGGCATTCAATTGCAACATACTGTTCCATATACTCCACAACAAAATGGTGTAGCTGAAAGGAAGAATCGCACCTTAAAAGAAATGGCTAATTGTATGCTTCAATCTAAAAGACTTAGTCTCAATTTTTGGGCAAAAGCAATTAACTGTGCCAATTACATAGTAAATTGCACTCCTATTAAGGTTTTAAAGAATATAACTCTAGAAGAAGCTTGGAGCTCAATCAAACCAGATGCAAGTCACTTTCGTGTTTTTGGAAGTGATGCTTGGGCCCATGTTCTAGATGAAAAACATAAAGCCTTAGAACCTAAGAGTGAAAAATGCATTTTTGTTGGATATTCTAAAGATGTCAAAGGATATAGACTTCTTCAACCAAAATCCAAAAATATAATCATTAAAAGAGATGTAAATTTTGATGAAAACATATCGTCCTAGTTCAGCGAGTGTGCCACCTTTGGCCTGCTAGCCTGATTCAGCATATGCGCCAACTCTCTCTCTCTTCTATTTTTAATAGCATTCCTTCCAGTTCAGATGATGACAGCGGGGATGAAAATCCTCCTCCACCTCTTGAAATTATTCCTTTTACTCCACAGCTTCCAAGATGGGTCTGCTCTACTCGATATGCAACAGGTTCTCTTGCACATGACCCTGTCAATCAACAATGTACACGTTCTCAGTTCGAGAGAGCCTCTTCATTATTGGCTCAAGTTCCAGAAAATACTAATCTAGAAACCTTTGAAGAAGCCAATGGTCATCTAGATTGGGATGAATCTATGAATGAAAAATATCGTTCCTTATTAGTGAACGATACTTTGGATCTTGTTCATCTTCCAAAAGGAAAAAAACTTGTCAGATGCGGATGAGTTTACAAAACCAAGTTTGGACGAGATGGAAACGTGGATAGACATAAGGCTCGTCTTGTCACCAAAGTATTTTCACAAGTTGAAGGCATTGACTATACTGAAACCTTCTCCCATGTTGCCAAAATGAATTCTATCTGCCTTGTTCTTTTCCCTTGTTGCCTCTTTTAAATGGGAATTCCATTAGATGGATGTTAAATCCACCTTCTTACATGGAGATTTGCATAAAGAAATCTACATGGAGCAACCCCATGGCTTTAGCCAAAAAGACTCTAGCCTTTTTTTCGCCTTAGGAAGTCTCTCTGTGGTCTCAAACAAGCTCCTTGGGCTTGGTATGTGAAAATGGATAGATTTCTTTTAGATAATGGCTTTTCTAGGTGTCATTCTGACAACACTATCTACACCAATAAATTGGGTAAGTCCTTCACCATCCTTGTTCTTTATGTTGATTATCTTATCATTACTGGTAGTGATCCCAACCATATAAACCATGTGAAGTCTAGCCTCAAAATTAAGTTTGAAATGATAGAGTTAGGATACTTGCATTATTTTCGTGGTCTTCAAGTCTTGCAATCCAAAGAAGGTATTACCCTCTCTTAGTCCAAGTATACCTGTGATCGTCTCCGTCACTTTCACATGGAAGATTGTAAGCCAGCCCCTTCCCCCTTTCAGTCTAGAGTTAAGCTTTCAATCACTTGTACTACCCCTAAAGTTGATGCTACCTTATACTGTCAACTTGTTGGTAAAATTTTGTATCTAACCCATACCCATCCTGACCTTTCCTTTGCCATTGGTCTTGTTGCTCGGTTTATGCACCAACCTCATGAAAGTCACTAGAAAGTAGATAAAATAGTACTTCGATATATTCAAGGTACAGTTCAGTTCAGGATTCATTACAGTGCATGAGCATCTCCATTATTTCTTGGTTTCACTGATTATGATTGAGCTTGTGACCCTGATGATAAAAAGTCTAGTGTAGGATAAGTATTCACTCTTAATTTAGGACCTATTACATGGTTGTAAGAAACAAAGTGCCATCTCTCTTTCTTCAGTAGAAGCAGAGTATTGTGGTGCAGTTGAAGCCATAAAGGAATCCATGTGGCTTCGTGAGATCTTGTTTGAATTTGGTCTTCATTAGTAGCATCCAATTACACTCTGGTGTGATAATAAAAGTGCCATTTAGCTATGTAAAGATCCAGCTCAGCATCAGCGTATGAAACACATTGAACTCCACATACACTTCATCATAAATCTCATTTATGATCATGTTCTTGAAGTGTAGTATTGTCCAACCAATGATCAAGTAGCCGATATCTTTACAAAGGCTCTCATAGAAGCGAAGTTTACCAAACTTTGATCCATGCTTGGAGTTTAGGAAAGTTATCATTAAGGAGGGATAGGCTCTATTGCCTCCTTCCTTCTCCTATTGTGTCACCTTTGAAAATCCTTCAATCCTATCCCAATTTTTTCTTAAGGGGGGACTCTAGGATATTTCGACACATAGGAAATAGGCTCCTTTTGTATCACCTTTGTAAATCCTTCAATCCTATCCCAAGTTTTTCTTAAGCGGGGGATGTTAGGATATTCCGACACATAGGAAATAGTTAAGAATAACTTTGTCTAGTGTAGAGTTAGGTAAAGTGTGTTTCTTTACTATGTACATTTGTAACTTATAATCCGATGGTCACAATTTGTAGTGATTCGATGTTTCACTCTCTCCTCGGTATTAACAACACTTGATCCATGGCTTAACACCAAATTGGTCCATGATCTCTATTTAAAGAGCATGAGGGTCATTTTTTTTGGTAAAAGTTTATGAGAGAAACATATGTGACTTTTCTTTTTATATTAATAAATTTCCTGAAGTAGCCGCGTTGGCTCAGGCCGTGGATTTTTTCCCTCTTCGAGGGTTTTAACCACATGATAATACTGGTGTACTGATTTGTGATCCATTAATGAGCAATGACCTTTGGTTTTTGATCTACGGAACTTACCCTATAAATTCCTACATGGTATCGGAGCTATTTTTAGGGCCACATCTATTGTCGATACAAATTTGAAGCTGGTTTGATAGTATACAACTGTCATTTTCTAGATCTACTATCTCTAAACATTTTCAGGCTTGGAGAACTTCTATGTTGTGTCCGTAGCATCTGCTATAGTGAGGAACACCTTTCGTTTCATGTGAAAAGGTTTCTGGTTGCCCAACTTATGTCAGTTTAGATCTGGAGGTATAAAGTATTTGTTTTGCAGTTATATTTGTTAATAGTTCTGCTTATTTCGGTTCCCTCTATTTAATTTATTTTTTAAGTTTTATTTATTTATCGGATCTATACCCTCTTCTTTTTGTATGCTCTTTGCTCTGCGCTGTGTGCGATCTAGGCAAATGAGAAACAGGAAGAAGAGATTTTTTTTGCTACGTATGCTCTTTTCGCGTGTCATTGAGCGATCTCAGGAAATCAAAAATAGTGAAAAAATAGATAGTTGACGGTAAGGCTTGCATTTCGTTTTTTTTTTTTTTACTCGGATTTTTGTGTTTTTGTGCAAGAAAAATCATGCACATCGAAGACTAAAATTTTTTTGTTTTTTGTGCACAAAAAAGCACGCACATCAATGAATTAAAAAAAAAAAAAAACCTTCCTCCTTTCAAACAATTACAGAATCCATTTACTATCTCACTTGGTGAGAAGTTAGTTTATGAGAATAAAGGTCTTGGGTTCAAGTCTCTTTCACAAGCTTATTTTATGTAACTTTTCTTTTTATATTAATAAATTGCCTGAAGTGGCCGCATTGGCTCAGGCCGTGGACTGTTTCAATCTTCGAGGGTTTTAACCACGTGATACTGGTGTACTGATTTGTGATCTATTTGTGAGCGGTGACCTTTAGTTTTTGATATATGGACCTTACCCTGTAAATTCCTACAGTCCACAATGATCCATAATGCCAACCACTTGTAGATGTTATATATTCTAAAACTTTTATGTGTGTAAACCTGTGAAAGGAAAGAATGATAGACTTGAAATTTTTGTACCTGATATGGAAGAAACACTAATTCTTTGAGAAGAAGAATTAATTGATTATTTTTAGGAGAAGAATCAATCACTAAGAAGGTCTCCTTAAGTCCGAATAGAACAGGATTTATTCCCCTAGTACTATGAACTGCACCTTGCAGTTCAAATCATACCGATACACAAAAAAAGTTCATTAAATATGGTAATCCCCATTCACTTGGATGAAGTAAATCCTTCAATACTTTGACTGAGCCAAATATATAATATTTTATGTGTTGTTACAAATCTACTATACATGACTGGGAACAGAGAGGGAGAATTTATGCTCCTTCCCAAAAAAAACCTCAATTTTTCCTCTGGGCTAGCATTCAGGCTCAGGGGCGCATTATTTATCTCGCCTTAAGATCCCCAGATTCGAACCAGGGGCGACATTTTCCTTATGCTTGTCGACATTTTTAGGCCTCCGACTTCTTTTAGGGAGCTACAGTATCCGAGGACTGGGAGAAGGAGGCGAGTGGCGCCATTTCCCAGGTTTGTATTTGGCCCACGGGGGCGTCACTCACAAACTAATATTATATCATGTGCTTTCACATTGGGGTAAAAAAAATCAAAAAATCAAAAAACATTATATTGCCTTTATAACTAGAGGAGGGGGGTTTTTTATTTATTATATAAAATATTTATATTTTGAGGTTTTTTTTTTTAATTTTTATGGCGAGGCGGAGTTAGGAAAGTCGTGGAAAGGCGAGAAGAAGGGGGAAAATGCAATTTTTGGTTCGACTGGAGCAGAGCAAGTCGTGGAAAGGCGAGGAGGAGGGGGAAAATGCCATTTTTGGTTCGACTGGAGCAGAGCAAGTCATGGAAAGGTGAGGAGGAGGGGGAAAATGCCATTTTTGGTTCGACTGGAGCAGAGCAAGTCGTGGAAAGGAGAGAAGCAAGTCATGGAAAGGCGAGAAGGAGGGGGAAAATGCCATTTTTGGTTCGACTGGAGCAGAGCAAGTCGTGGAAAGGCGAGAAGGAGGGGGAAAATGCCATTTTTGGTTCGACTGGAGCAGAGCAAGGTTTTGGTTCGACTGGTGCATTTGGAGCACAACTCACCTTCCCTTCCAGGTCTGAGGTACTGTCCACCTTTTACTCGGCATCTACACTTTCATCTCTATACGCTTGGAGATCTATACGCTTCTTGGAGATTGTGTAATAGATGCATTTCATTATCATACAAAGGATGGGGTGTCGGTTAGCTGCCGTGGATGGAGACAGATGCACGCATTGATAGATTCATTCATTCAGGGAAGCGTGCCTCACCAGCTTTTGAATTCAATAGCCTTACCACGGTCGATTGCCTACTGCTTTTGTCTATTTGGTCTATGAAGGTGCATTTGGAGCAAAGCAAGGTGGGAAGACATTGAGGGGTTTTGGTTCGACTGGTGCAGGGTTCGGAGCAGAGCAAGGTGGGAAGACAGAGCACGGAGGAGCACGGGAGAATAGGAAAATATTATTTTGAGCTTTGGTTGGATTTTTGGTTTGATTGGCTTGGACTGGAGGAGCGGGGTTAGGGAAGTAAACACGATTCCTGCGATTTCTTCAACTGGTATGTGAGATATTTGTAGACTTTTTGAACTTTTCTCCTATACCATAGAATGCAGCTTGATTTGATGGGATTGATTAGCCTTTCGCTCCATAGAAACGGACTTATTTATGACCTTGATCTCCAGTGGATAGGTCTGCAGCTTATAATCAGAGATTAGAGCTGATCGAGAAGCTAAAATACTTGCCAGAGAGTGCGGTCTTGAGAGGGTTCTTCCCTTATTCATTCAGTCTCTTGAAACAGAGCTAAAATTCTCTTTCAGTACCTTTTCTATCCTTGATAGGACCTGCAGCCTAATCTCTATAATTAGGGCTTTGTAAAACTGCCCAGAATTTCTACTTCTTGCTTCCACAATTTCGATCTAGGGAACTCGATCTTTCTTGAGGTATAGTAATGCCAAACTGATTTTCTTTCTGCCCATTGTCCAAAGCCTTACCTCTGATATCATGTTGAGAAATCTAAGGCAAAACAGATATAGAATTTATTACTTGATTTCTTGGCAATTCTTGACACTTTCTTGTGAGTTAACTTGGAGCATTAGTATTGTTATTTAGTTCTGTTTTATCATCAACAAGAGACACTTAGTTTCTAGGTTGAATCAAGATAAAGAGTATTTTACACTTCAACACTTTCTTCTAGGGGTATACAAATTACTGTAAATACCAGATGATTTCATTCTTTCAAGGATTCTAGATAGGCATTTGACACCTTCTAAGCCCAAACAATTTGCACTGCAACAGATATGCATACGTATATTTGGAGATATTTGTAGACTTTTTGAACTTTTCTCCGTACCATAAGCTAAACTAATTGCTTTGATGGATTGATTAGCCTTTCGCTCCATAGAAACGGACTTATTTATGACCTTGATCTCCAGTGGATAGGTCTGCAGCTTATAATCAGAGATTAGAGCTGATGGAGAAGCAAAAATACTTGCCAGAGAGTGTGGTCTTGAGAGGGTTCTCCCCTTATTCATTCAGTCTCTTGAAATAGAGCTAAAATGCTCTTTCAGTACCTTTTCTATCCTTGATAGGACCTGCAGCCTAATCTCTGTAATTAGGGCTTTGTAAAACTGCCCAGAATTTCTACTTCTTGTTTCCACAATTTCGGTCTAGGGAACTCAATCTTTCTTGAGGTATAGTAATGCCAAACTAATTTTCTTTCTGCCCATTTTCCAAAGCCTTACCTCTGATATCATGTTGAGAAATCTAAGGCAAAACAGATATAGAATTTATTACTTGATTTCTTGGCAATTCTTGACACTTTCTTGTGAGTTAACTTGGAGCATTAGTAGTGTTATTTAGTTATGTTTTATCATCAAGACACTTAGTTACTAGGTTGAATCAGGTATAAAGAGTATTTGACACTTCTTCTAGGGCATACAAATGCACAGAACCATACCATAGATGATTTTGTCTCTTTCAAGGGATTCTAGATAGGCATTTGACACCTTCTAATGCCCAAAACAATTTGTAACAGAAACAGGATATGCATACCAGAGATTTGGAGATATTTGTAGACTTTTTGAACTTTGCTCCTATACCATAGAATTCAGCTTGCTTTGATGGGATTGATTATCCTTTCGCTCCATAGAAACGGACTTATTTATGACCTTGATCTCCAGTGGATAGGTCTGCAGCTTATAATCAGAGATTAGAGCTGATGGAGAAGCAAAAATACTTTCCAGAGAGTGCGGTCTTGAGAGGGTTCTTCCCTTATTCATTCAGTCTCTTGAAACAGAGCTAAAATGCTCTTTTAGTACCTTTTCTATCCTTGATAGGACCTACAGCCTAATCTCTGTAATTAGGGCTTTGTAAAACTGCCCAGAATTTCTACTTCTTGCTTCCACAATTTCGGTCTAGGGAACTTGATCTTTCTTGAGGTATAGTAATGCCAAACTGATTTTCTTTCTGCCCATTTTCCAAAGCCTTACCTCTGATATCATGTTGATAAATCTAAGGCAAAACAGATATAGAATTTATTACTTGATTTCTTGGAAATTCTTGACACTTTCTTGTGAGTTAACTTGGAGCATTAGTATTGTTATTTAGTTTCTGTTTTATCATCAAGAAAAATTCCAATAGAATATCACAATGAAAACACAAGAACACCAGATGTAGGCTGCAAGCCAGGGCCAAATCTCTCCTCGAGAGGAAAACCCACAAATATCTTCTTATAGAATTTGTCCAATGAAGACTTCCAAGACCTTGACCTTTACCCAACACCAGAGCTTCCAAATGATGAGCCAGCGAGAAAATCACGCCATATCTCTGCACAATGATGACTAAGGAAACCCTGCTTCTTCCAAGGAACTCAAACATGAGAGGAGGCAGAGACTGAGTTCAACTTAATTTTCTTCTTTGAGATCTTCCACAGAGATTTGCTCTTCTTCCTCCACATTATCGTTGGATTAGACTTCACTTTACTTTATTTAAGAGCTAACTTGAGTTCGATGTGTGTCCCAAGAGAACTGAGGTTCTTGCTGTATATAGGCTTCCAAGAGAGCAAATTAGTTCTCTCTAGGCCGACTTGAAGAGAGATGACTGACTCATCATTTGGAGACTTCTAGATATTACATTAATAATATTTCTTTCCTTGTTACATGGGTCTTCCAAGGATTATACCATCATGACCTTGACAACAAGATGCCTAGAGCACTCAATGGGTGCTTTGAACTAGGACCAAAACATAATGGGCACGAAACCCATAATAATTTTCCTTTTTACAAATAAATTTTCTTTTCTTTTCTTTTGTCAAGTACATCAATAATTACATCAAGTCATGACTCAACTAAAATTATGTTGTCAAGTCCATCAATAATTACATCAAGTCATGACTCAACTAAAATTATGAAGACTAAAACTAGTTACATTTCAACAAACACTAGATTGGACATATGTTTCGCGGACAGTACTCTGAGCCACTATAAGATTTAGCCATCACATGCACACTGGATTGTTGCAAATCATGTGTTGAGATAAATGCATGGGACCATCAATTTTGGATTGAGATATATTGTCGAAGATGTAAGACTACATGGGTACTCTAATGTTGATTGGGTTTGTAACCCTCATTTGGAGCGTGATAACCCTGCCACCATTAGAAACACAAATAACAAAGCCAAAAAACTGCCACAGTGACTTGTCTTTTACCAAAAACAAGATAAATGTAATGGCATTGATACACAACGAAGTTGAAAATGTCCAATACACTGTCACCACTTCTCTTCATGATACCCAACCAAAGATCTCCAAAGTCACCTCATGATGGCTTCAATGCATGGTCTCCAATAATATCTCCAAGACCAACTTCAAGATGTATATCAATTTTTCTCCAAGAAACTTCAAGGAGTTGCTCCAATGTCCAATTTTAGTCTTCACAAGGCTTCAACACTTAGATCAAGGAATGTCCCATAATATCTTCAAGGTATCCTCAAATATTTTCTTTGGAGATGATTGTTCCAAGTGATTTATAATGCTGCTATTCCAACAAGTACTGCGATATTACTATGGGTGATTGTTCGTTGAGTTCTACACCCACAAGAAAATCACACCTATCTACTGTCATAATGGGGGAAGCCTTAATCAAAGATAAACATTCTGAACGCTTTTCAAATGTGACTGTCTTATTGAGCCTACAATTCCAAGCTATAGTGAGCCTTCAGGTGGATTGTCTTGTCCAAGTTTAGTCTTCACAAGGCTTCAACACTTAGATCAAGGAATGTCCCATAATATCTTCAAGGTATCTTCAAATATTTTCTTTGGAGATGACTGTTCCAAGTGATTTATAATGCTGCTACTCCAACAAGTACTTCAACCATTACTTTTGTTTATTCCAAGACTACTTCATGAGGGATTTTGAAGGTGCCCTTAAAAAAAAGGTTCGCTATAGGACTGAGCCTTTAAAGGCTAAGTATCCACTAGTCAAATTATAGTCTGAGTTTCCTTTGGTGACTGTCAACTTCTATACTTCAATCCAAGCTTCACTACTTCAGCCCTGTTAGAGAGAATAAGTGTTAAGCCTTCTTGCGAACCCAAATCATGTTTCTTCCACAGTCCAAGGTGAGTGACTGTACACAAGCCTTCACTATAGTAGCAACAAACTTCTATAATGACAAGCTATAGGACTAGGTGTAGATCTACGATATTACTGTGGGTGATTTTTCTTTGAGTTCTACATCCATAAGAAACTCACACCTGTCTACTGTCGTAATGGAGGAAGCCCTAATCAAAGACAAACAATGTGAACCCTTTTCAAATGTGACTATCTTATTGAGCCTGCAATTTTGAGTTGTAGTGAGCCTTTAGTTGCACTGTCAACTTGTAGCTTGAAGATAGAGCCTTAGACTAGGCCTCTTTTCCTTTAAACAGTCATGCACAGTTCTGTTGACAAGTTAGTTATGAAATCACTATTATGTCCGACCCTTTCTAGCAAGTATGAGCTTAAACCTTAACACTGAAAATGCCTAAATAACAGTCCTTCCTTGGGCTCCTTTGAACTCTTCTCTGTGTTTATGCCTGCACAGGAATGTTCCACTAGTCCAGGACTTGGTCCGAGCTTAAGTGATGGCTGCTCTTAATGTTTGCAATTAGCAAGGTCTGTCTCTGCAATCAACTATTCGAGGTTTGCTTAATTTTCTTAGGGATTGTTCAAGTTTGCTTCCTTCATATGATGTTTTTAACCATTAAAAATAGATTCAACCCATCTAACATGCTCTCAAGGTCACCGACAAACCATGCCTCGTGAGAGTGATCTATCAAACAAATGATACATTCATCCATGTCAACCAACTACATTCCTAATACATGAAAAGTAGGTAGGCCAATTTAGGAATGTGTGCATAAAGGGTGGCATGTATCCAAAAATAAGTTAGAACCATATGCCTTATGCCATAATGATGAATTCATATCCAAGAAGTGTGCCATGGCACATGTGAACACACCAGCAATAGTCAAGACACTCATCATGATAAACAAAACCCTTAGGAAACATGTAACTCCTCCAAATCCACATACATTGGATGATGTGACATGTCTCCAAATATGTGAAAATGAATGGATCCATGTGAGAGAAACATCCAAAGGTGTAATTTACACTAGGATACCTCAAAAAATAATGCTTAGTGTTTAAAGTAAACATCATAGCAATCCTCCAAATATGAAATGAAGATCCTAAAAGGTGGTGGTCCATTAACACATAGGCTAAGTATACACTTGTCAAAGTATAGTCTGAGTTTCCTTTGGTGACTGTCAACTTCTATACTTCAATCCAAGATTCACTACTTCAGCCCTGTCAAAGAGTATAAGTGTTAAGCCTTCTTGCCAACCCAAATCATGTTTCTTCCACAGTCCAAGGTGAGTGACTGTACACAATTCTTCACTGTAGTAGCAAAAAACTTCTATAATGACAAGCTACAGGACTAGGTCCAAATTTGCGATATTAGTGTGGGTGATTGTTCTTTGAGTTCTACACCCACAAGAAACTCACATCTGTCTACTGTCATAATGGAGGAAGCCTTAATCAAAGAAAAATAGTCTGAACCCTTTTCAAATGTGACTGTCTTATTGAGCCTAGAATTTTGAGCTGTAGTGAGCCTTCATGTGGGCTGTCAACCTGCGACTTGAAGAGAGAGCCTTAGACTAGGCCTCTTGGCCTTTAAATAGTCCTGCATAGTTCTGTCCATAGGTTAGTTCTGCAATCAATGTTATGTCTGAGCCTTTCTAGCGAGTTTGAGCTTGAACCTTAACACTGAAAATTCCTAAACAACCTTCCTTCCTTGGCCTCCCTTGAACTCTTCTCTGCGTTTATGCCGGCACAGGAACGTTCCACTAGTTCAGGACTTGGTCTGAGCTCAAGTGATGACTTCTCTTAAGGTTTGCAATTAGCAAGGTCTGTCTCCACAGTCAACTGTCTGAGGTCTGCTTAGGATTGTTCAACACTACTTCCTTTTTTATGATGTTTTTAAACCTTAAAATAGATTTAACCCATCTAATACACACGGGGGCGTCATTGACAAACCAATACTGTGGGAGTGATCTATCAAACAAATGATACATTCATTCATGTAAACCAACTACATTCCTACTACATGAAAAGTAGGTAGGCCAATTTAGGAATGTGTGCATAAAGGGTGGCATGTTATCCAAAAGGAAGAACGATATGCCTTCGCCATAACGATGAATTCATATCCAAGAAGTGTGCCATGGCACATGTGAACACACCAAAGAATATTCAAGACACTCATCATGCTAAACAAAACTCTTAGCAAACATGTAATCCTGCAAATCTGACATACATTGGATGATGTGACATGTTCCAACATGTGGAAATGAATGGATCCATGTGAGAGAAAAAACATCCAAAGTAGGAAATTTACACTAGGATACCTCAAAAAATAATGCTTAGTGTTTAAGGTAAACATCCTAGCAATCCTCCAAATATGAAATGAAGATCCTAAAAGGTGGTGGTCCATTAACACATATGCATGAAAGCAATAATGTATTAGCACCAAAACAAACTTCTTCCAAACATGATTTGCTTGGACAAGGCCTCGTGTTATGTGAGGGGTAACACTCTCCATAAACTCTCTGTATGTGTAGGTTGTAGGTTGGCCTTTTCATCACGCTATCAAAAAGTTACATCTGATATGTCGTTGTGTTACTGGGCTGCATGATTGCTTTGCTTGATGGGAAACCAGACTAGTAGAACAAATTTATAGTCTTCAGATTGCTGAGATTTTGCATTACAATAGCATCTGACATGACAAAGACTGCTGAGGATAGGCACACAAGCCTTTTCTTACCGATTTCCCTTCCATGATATGCATTGACACAAAAATTGAGTTTTTAAGACCCAAGACTATAGAGTTGACTATAAAAGCCATGCTTTTATGGTTCAACGCCCTTGGCTGGTGTTCCCATACTGCTCTATCCCTAAGCACGTTAGAGGGCTTGTTAAAATTGAGTATGATATTTAAATTAAAATTATAGCAATGTTCTGCAATGTATTTTTCTGTTACTCTATTGGGTAAACCTACATTAACATAGCGGTCAAAAGGGGTATTTCTAAGCAGGAATTGCATCAAAAAATTTGAGAATCACATGGCTATGTTCAAAATCTATTTATAATTTGAATGCCTCATTACATTGTTTCTCAAACATAGGAATCCTCTGCAGGTCTGCAATCTATATGTATCAGGTTCCATATTCTAGATGATCTGAAGGAATGAGAAATGATTAGTGCATTGATTGACTGGATTTTTACGTGCATAAGATGTATGTTGCTATTATTTGATTTTATTAGTAGTCTCTTTCAAACTGGGCCTTGTTTTAAACGTGGTGTTCGTTCACTGGTGATATTTGCTGAAATATTAAGCAGTGGCTTTGGAAATCACTGTTATCTCTGCCCTATCTAAATGATATGAGTTTCAAAGGGGCGAATATGTTTGCAAGCAGGTCCCAAGTCCATGTTTACATCCTAAAACCTTCTAATTATCAAGGATTATCAAGGAATGTAAAATCTGATTCAACTTAACAATTTACATCAGGTCACTGCATGCATAAATGAGCACTTAATCTTTGTATTTTGTCTTTCTATTTCTTTTATTCTCAATCAGTAAAATACGAAGAATTTCTTTATATATCAAAGAAAAATCAGAATTGGGAAACTAAGAGCCAAGACCTAGATGAGCAGAGTCTCGAAGAATTCAAAACTTTAGAATCCATTTCATACCAACGAACAGTTAAAGATATGATGGTTTGGTTTTGACACGGTTTTGACCTCTTTAGGACACAAAAAATGATGTAAATAAGTCCAAAATTGAGGCAGATTTAGAGCTTAAGCTTGCTTATAAGTTTGTCAATGTTTGACTCAATAAATCAACTCTCAAATCTGTTTTAGTAATCTGTTTTATTTCTGGTTTTAGTTCCATTTGAGGAATCCATCGATAGTACATTTTGAATCAAAGTGTTTCATCGCAATAGTAAGAGTTATTCATGTTTTTTGGAGAAACCAATATGTTTGTGGAATTTTACTTACTTTTTCATTTATTTATGTGCAAAAACAGATGGACTTGTCTTATAAAATTACTATCGATGAAGAGGAACCTGTCATTGGCATTGTCAGGTGTCGAGAAGGTTGTACATTTGCTGAAATCCGTGATGAAATTATGGATGATGGAATCGTTGAATACCCTTTTGATTTTATCCATGATGGAGTAGCTGTAAATCCAAAGCAAGAGAAGAAATGGAAAGTTTATACAACACTTTTAGGCATCAAGAGGAAACTAGACACATTTGATGTGGAAACAAGGTGTTCAAATGCAGTGGAAGCAATACCAATCTTTGAAAAAATTGAAGAGACTGTGGAGGAACCTATGCATAAACAACCAAGAGTTGAAAATATGCCTTTGTCAGTGGAAGAAGCCACAACTGTTGATTCTTATGTATTGGCATCTTGGGAAAAAAAAAAGTGAAAATTTTAATGGCAGAGTTTGTCAATGAGAAACTTACTCTCAAAGTATATTCAGAAAAGGGAGAATCTAAAATAAAGATCCATTGTGAAATTTGTGGCATTGATTATGGAACAGATGATGTATCCTTGGTAGCGCGAACAATGCGCAACTTCAAAAACCATCATATGAAAACAACGTCCCATCAACAACGCCTTTCAATGCCAAGTGGTAGTGAAATTCCTTCATGTAAAAAAGTACAACAAACAACGGTGGTTGGAGATCAATTTCATATTGATCAAGCAATCAAACTTCTAGATGATTTCAACAAGACACAAGAGCCTAATTTGTTCAAGGTGGTGGAAGCAACACTTGCAGACTATAAGGACATGAAAAAAGTGAGAGTTGAATGTACACGATGTAATAAATGGTTTTGTTTAGTTCTGAAAAGTGGTAATATTGTCAATTCTCTAAATGAACACATGAAATCAAAGAAGCACACTACTACTACGACAAATGAGGCTTCACATCAGGAGATTGGGCTGAGGAGTGGCATAGTTGGGAGACCTAAGAAGCCTACCAATGATAAGTCCCAACAAAGTTTGACTAGGTTCTTAGGGCCATCATCACCATCAGTATTACATAGGGGTTCTACAAGTGCAACTCCTACTTCAGGTGTGTTAATTAGTGGTTAATTAATAGTTTAGACTAAACTTGAATATGAATTTGTATATTATTTTATTTATCGTACTTCTAATTATTTATTTATTTATTTATTTATTATGTTGTCATCTTGTTATAGTTCAATTGTCTCCCTTGTTACTACAATGTTGGGGGTATTGGTATCCTTATATTGATAGAAATGGGGAGATATTGGAAACAAAGGTCCTAATGGATGATCAAAGGGGTGGAAAATTATGGGCCATAGAGAAGCATACCAAGATCATGCTATGTTATGAGGGTATTGAATGTCGTATTGATGGTACATATAGGCATATTCATTGCCAGAGGGGTTCTGAAATAGGGACCCCTTTTGATTCATTAACATGTAGATTTTGTAAGTTGGTTCCAGAATGTAATGACTTCAGGATGCGATTATATCGTGAATCAAGGTGCACCAATAAAAGAAGTGAACGAGATACAGGAAAAGGTAGAAGATTGGACTATTTGACCCAAAATGAATTGAAGAATGCTGCAAGGGTTACAAATGCTAACCATAGATCAACAATGCGAGCTCTTTGGTGGGAGAGGACAAAGGTTGCTACACTCTCTATTAGAATGAGATCTCTAAAGGAAAAGTTGTTTGAATCGGCAGAAAGGAAGGATGTCTTTAGGTTTTGTAAGGATGTTTGTGAGGCACATAAGCAAGGAAAATTACAAGGTAAAGATGCAGTTTGGGAATTTTTCAAGGATATATTTCATAACTTGACTCATGAAAAAGAAGGGAGAAGGTATAGTACATCCACAAAATCCCTTTATGAGATGATCAAGTTATGGGGAGGTCCTAGATTACATAACTTTATTAGCTTGAATATGGATGGTCCTTCAATATCTACAACTTTAAGGCAAGTTAAAAAGTCATTGACATATATTCCAGGGGAGCACGAACACATTTTTGAGGCAGTTGGAAAAATTTATGCTTCTTATAAAGCCAAACATGGTATATATGGACCAATTCTTGTATGCCTTGCAGAAGATGAAACAATTGTGAAAAAATATGTTAGGTGGGTAGCAAAAAGCGATACACTGGTGGGGTTTTGTGGTTTGAAAGAAGAACATCAATGCCAATCACATTTCTTGGTGACATTTGGTGAGGGAGATGCAGGCTATGAGATTATAACAAATTCTTTTAAAAACAATGTTATTGGACATTATGCACGTGTTATTATTGCAAACCCTTTACATGAAAAACTTCCTCGTTTGGTTGTGGTTGTTCATCCAACATGCAATAAATTTAATGCAAATTTTGTTTATCAACAATGGGAAAAGGTAGAATTTATGTGGAAGAAACACGTAGAAAACAATTTGGGACCTATTGTTGGTCATTCCTCGGATGGAGATAGCAGAAGAAGACAACTTATGTTGAAGGATTATTCTTCAACATCAAGTCTTCGATATCAAATTCCTTGGGAAGGGTGGAGGCTAACTCGGTTGTACAATGGTTGCAATGTAACAGGATTGCATGACCAAGATTACATCCACAACGGCAAAAAGCTAGTGAATCCTTTGTTTAGCGGTCGACGAGAATTGGTTTTAGGAAATGAGTACATAAGTTTTGGCCATGTCAGAATGGTTTATCACACTTTTAAAGTGAATGATCACAAGCTTAAGTGTGAAGATATAGAGAGGATGGATCGACAAAATTGGGGTTCCGCATAACGAATTGCTTCAAGGCATGTTCAGAGGTGTTTGAAAGAGTTGAGAAGTACACCAAGTGGAAAGTTAGAGAGGACACTAGCTACAGAGACTTACCTAATGATTGTTGCTGACTACATTGACATCTTTATGTCTCGTAGTTTGAGCCTCCGGGAAAGAGTGCGAAATGCTTCACGAGTTCATCATTTCTTCACATTATGGTTATGTTGGGTACAAAAACAATCTCATACTAATGTCAACATAAATTTCATCAACAGAGAGGCATATCAAGATGTGAGAATTTCTTGTCATTTTGCAGTTTTGTTGATGAGATTGTTTCGAGATCAATACTCTAACTTGCCATGTGTTTTGCACTTGACTGGGTCAGATGTATGTGAGAACTTCTTTAGCAAAGTTGGTGGGATGGTTGGAATGGAGAGGGCTTATGATTTCACTGACTTGCTTCATGTTGTTGGAACCCTTAATAGAGTTGTTGAAGAAGAATCAAATTCCCAAGGGCTTCATTTTAATAAATCCCATAAGAAGCAAGAAAACATTTGGAATAAATTGCACCAAGAAACAATACAAAATATTGACATATTTTCGCAATATGATTCAATATCCACAGACGCTAAAATTGTAGAAGCCCTTAAGAATGGATTGAAGGATGCACAAGACATTTTATCAACTCTTGGAATGAAACCAGAAAATTACACTCAATGTTCGTGGTGGGTTAAACCATGGACAGAGGATAAAGATTATTCAACATTTCAAATTGTGGATGAAGTAGTTGATGATTCTCCACCGAGATTTTCCAACTCTATATTTCAATATTCATCTTCATTGGTACACAATGAAAGTGAATTGCAAATAATTGAAAGTGAGTGGAGACACGAGTTGGATGAAATTTTAGATTCCACTGATGAAAATGTAAGAAAAACTATAAAACCAGTGGTGAATCTTGATGGTAAGGATATGTTCAAAGCATGTTTTGTTAGTCAGTTGAATGGAAATCCAACATTATCCAAAGATAGGTTGACAAAAGTGAGAAGTGGGGTCTACTTTAGGCGAGATGGGAATACTCTACAAAAGGGTGTTTCAATTGGCTTTGGAATTGGATCAGATTGTGGGGTGTTGTTTGAGAACAACTCAATTCCTCCCACTGAACGTACTGCAAGAAAAGGTGTTCCTCGAAGTACAAAACAAGGTGTTTCTTGTGGAATGTGGTACATTGGAAGGGTTCAAAGAATAAGGAAGAAGGATGGTAATAGGGTGTTTGATTACCATAATGACATCGAACTTTTGGATAGATTAGAAGGCATCGAGCTTCAATTATGTTGGTATAGTAGAATGAAGGGGCAACGCGTGTATAAGTATGATTTGACTGATCATGCTTTTGTACAACTTGAATCTGTTATAGCAATCGCAAACTTATCGTACAATGCTAAGAATGATACATACAAATTAGAAGAAAGTGATTACAAAGTTTTTTCAGATTTTGTGAAAAATTTAAACAAGGTTAATTTTCAAAACATTCTCCGTTCACTTTTCTTATGTATTTCCATATGTTGGATTATTTATAAATAGTTTTTGGTTATATTTTTGTTGATTTGTTTGTATGAATCTGATGTTAATTTTGTACTTTTTGGCTTTAGGTATAGTGAATACTTCAAATGGTGAATGTTCGAGATAACTCAACCTTTTTTTGCTACGTACTTTTTGGTGTAAGTTTCTTTCACTAGCCATTTATCTTTTTGTAGTTGTGTTTCATTCAAACATTAATTTGGTATTTCTTCCATAAAAACAATATAATTACATACCTATATAACTATATGTACCCCTTACCTCAACACATATATACATTTTCAATATAAGGGCATCCCTTACCTCAACACTTATGTTGGATGCCTTCTACTGTGGTTCTTCTGAAGTTGTTCCATTTAATCACGAAAAGCAAGAAGAATTGGTTCCTTTTTTATGAATATGTTTTGAAGAAACGTATGTGGTTCTTCTCACTAATGTTAATGTTTTCCTTGAATTTTTAGATTAATGGTTCGCTTGCTAGAAAGGATATCAAGGATCTAATGGCATGGGGTTCAATCAGGATGGTTTCTGTTCACTCAAGTCAACAAATTTACACCAGAGCAATGGCTAATACATGAAGTGCATTTGATTTTGAATGTTTTTGTGGTAGTTGGATTTCCTATTTTTCAAATTGGACATAGAAATCAGAGTTTGTAGCTCAAAAAATGTGCCATCAGAGTCTTTTTGCAAGTATTTATATTTTGGCCACCTTGATATCATTTTTATTTTTATTTTTGCAAAAATACATTTATTGTTTTGGAAAAATAGGCCGTTGTAATTTGGCCTATAAAAAAGAAATGTTTTTGTAATAGAGGGGGGTTGGATATTGGATATATCATAGGAGAGCTATTGTACTTGGAGTTTTTTTTTTGATAATACAGAGGCAGTTGCAGTAAGAATTTTGGGATTCATGTGGTATGGCTTTATAGCATTGTATCTCCTTCGTGTTTCATTTCATCGAATGTCTTCTCAGTTGCATTTCATATCTTATGCTTTCACTGATTGTTCTAAAGAGTTATAAACAGAATTCATAAATCAATTTATGCTCTGTTTTTTAAGGGCAATTATGTTGTGTTACTTTCTTCTTATAGAATGAGTTAATTATCTAAATGCTCATTCTAATTCCATTTCTCATCTTACACTGCAATTACAAAGCCTGAAAGCTATCAAAGTTTACCTATCTTGCCCCATTATCGCTACTGTAATTCATTTAGCTAACAACTTTATAACACTATCCTTGCTAGCAACAATAGGTTTGAATTGGTGTCATTATCACTGCAAGGAAAACACCTAAACTTGATACTGATCCAGGATTTTCAGATTGTTGAACTCAAGTTTTTGCTTGATGAGAAGGCTGTAATTGTTGGAGGTACCAATCACAGTCATGCTACCAAAGATTTATATGATGCCATAGCTTCTGGTAACTATCCTGAATGGAAGCTATGCATTCAAACTATGGATCCTGCAAATGAAGATAGGTTCGACTTTGATCCTCTTGACGATACTAAAATATGGCCAAAGAATATATTTCCTTTGCAGGTAAAGTACATATAAAATACTTAAGACTGAATTTATCAGTCATATAATCTGTAATATAAACTCTTCTTGCTTCAAAATTTTCAAGTTCTGGTAGTAATTCAACTTTATATGCTCTTCAGTTTCAAGCTTTTTGCATTGAACCATGGTTGAAAATTGGATCCTTTTCTTGTGCAGCCTGTTGGGAGGATGTTTTTGAATAGAAACATTGATAAATTTTTCAATGAGAATGAACAGTTGGCATTTTTCCCTGGAGTTATTGTGCCCGGTATCTACTACACCGATGATAAAATGTTCCAGACTCGAGTTTTCTCATACTCTGACACGCAGAGGCATAGGCTTGGGCTGAATTACTTGCTGGTTCCTGTGAATGCACCAAAGTGTTCCCATCATAACAATCATCACGATGGTTTTATGAATTTCATTCACAGAGATGAGGAGTTATGTTACATGCCATTACTTCCCTGCTAGTATCAGCAATATTCTCTCTTTTGTATTTCTCACATGTGGTTTGGTTTGGCATAACACCTTAGTGCAACTTAAATATCGATTAACTTTTTGTACCCTAATCTAAAGATAAAATTTTCCATCTAGATTCTAAAATCCCCCATATAGAGGATGATTTAAGGTCATTGGTTTAACTGCAAAAGCTTTCATGGAACCGTCATAGATATATGAATTTCTTCCCACCCAAGCCACATTATTTCTCTTAGATGGTTTAAGCCATTCAGTGTAGGGATCTCCTCTATTGTTGATGGTGTTATGAAAATGGTAAAACATCATGTTATCCTCTGTCCTATGCTGTGTTCTTCCTTTCATATTCTTGGACATTTGAACTCCAGTCACCCACACTTTTCTTGGATGCACTGCATATTTGCAATCTCTCTTTGCTCCTCAGTTTGATCTTATTAGTAAATGCTTTTGTCTGAACCAATTCTAGCCATGGTTGGCAATTGAGAATCTCAACTTGTGTTTGGGAGAAAATCGATTGACTAGAAGGATTCCTTCAGAGTTAGGTCGGCTCCAAACCCATGGGCTCTTGGACCTCTCTACAAATAATTTCACTGGACCTCTTTCTCCAGGGATTGGAAACAACACATCTCTAGAGCTTCTCGATGTTCCCATTAACCATCTGACAGGTAGAATCTCAATTGACCTTGGTAGTCTCATTGATAAAGAGCAGCTAGATCTAAGTGAAAATTACTTAAATTTCAGATTATATCCCTTTTGGGCAAACTGAAAAACTTCAATAAGGTGATTCTTTGCAATCATCTTTTAAATGGTAACATTCTCCAAGAATTGAAGAATTGCTTGAATTAAGCTGTAAAAGACTAATAGTCTTTCTTCTTCCAACCCTTCTGGAATAGGATCTATTACTAGCCTGGCAATCAATCTCCACCTTTTAACACAACAGTGAACATCGGACCTTTCACAATAATATTAAAATGGTTGGGGTGCTTACAAGCTTGATTCCTTTGAATGTTTCTGTCAATAATTTCTCTGGCCCACTTCCTGCAACACTCTTTTTTTAGAACATTAACAAGTACTTTCATGGGAAATATTGAACTGTCAGTCCCTTTATAGCCAAACCTGTTCTTCTTTTGGAATCCATGATTCAAGTTTCAATCCTTGTTGGAGCAACCACTGTCCCTGTCCACGTTTGGCCTGACATTATAGTATTGGCTGTGTGCATAGCATGGTATTTAGTATTTAAACAAGGCAGATGCTTTCAATAGGAGTCAATCAGAGATCATTTTTCTTCGCCCTGGACATGCATTCCTCTTTTCAATTTAATTTGTAAAGCAAGTGCCAAGTAGAGAGATTGTTTCTGTCCATTTTTCTTGCTGTAACTTCCTATTTGTCTCTGTTGAAACTTGAAAGTGTCCATTATTGTCATACAATGTTTTCAGGTGCAGTGCACTTATATTAGGGACTTACACTCTGCTGAAAAAGGGGGCAGATAAATTATTCTACTCTCCTTCTCAATACAAATTAGAGGTTTTTATCCTGAAATATTATAGGATTTTCGGCCACCTCTCTGTCAAAGTGTTAAATTTTTTACCTCTCTCTCAAATTGTTAAATTTTTGTTAGTACTGTAAATCTCGTTTTGCTGAACAGAGTAGTCATTTGTACAGCGTGTTGCAGGTGGAAAAGATGGCCTAATATTCATCTCGAGACAGGAAGGAAATTCACAGCTGTCTGCCATCATTCTGACTTAAGGCTACCACATCTAGGCAGATTACATGAAACTCAAAAGTTACTTTACATGGAATCTGACGCAGCAACAAGTGAAAGTCAATACACTCAAGGGATGGTCAACTCCGACGTGTCTCTGCCCTCGTTTCCCTTTCAACTTTATTTATCAATTTCAATTGGTATATCGTGACCTTGGTATTATGTTGGTTTTCCGCACATATATGTATATTTCAACAATGTTATCGAATTATGTAAATGCCTTATATAAATACTCCAATGACCAATAACCTCATATAAATGCTCACGTTACAATAATCTTTGTGCTTAATTAATCTTTGCGCACTAGGGAATATTCCGACACCGTGTAAATAACATTCAACCTTCGAACTTATAGGTATACGCTATGCTTTGGAAACAAGATTTTATGAATAATAAACTTATACCCCGACGGAGTAATATATCGATGATATATATATATAACAATGGCCTTTGCAATATTACGTGGGTCCACCACCTAACCCAACGGACCAAACAACAACGGCGTCGTACCTGACTAAATATCATGCATCTCCGTCAAACTAGGACCGTCCGATGATCATCCCCCAGATCAATGGCCTGTATAGATTCCGCTGCCCGTTCCTCGACAGTCTTTTAACGCGCGGGATGGTGGTTTCTCGGCCCGTCACATCCGCCACGTGTCGAGCGATCAATGGAATCGTTGCACACTCTACGAATACCACTTTTGTGCCAAAGGTGGTGCGGAATGGGGGAAACCCACCTTTGCAAATCCGCCTCCGGTTCTGCTACAGTGCTCAACCCAAGGTTCAACCATGGTTGCGCTATCCCATTGGCTCATCACGTGGCTCATTAACTCGGTTTTCGGCTTGGTTCGGAATTCCGGTTATCAACGAACAAGAGTAGTTATTTTAAAAATAAGGCGGGACTGCAAGTGGACTGCAATTACCATAAGAAAGGTTAAACGACCACCAGACGACCACGGGTTTTCTTTTCACAGAGACCACACCTGCAGTAGAATAGAATTCACAGGTTTCTCCGTTAAGGTACAGAATTTAAGACAGAGAACGAAATCTCCAATACACAATCACCCACAGTTAAACGGAAATTCGCAACATTAACAAACTGAGACAAAATAAAATAAACAGGACTGAATTCATTCAACTGGGAGCAATTGTTCATACGCAGGTTATTACAGAAATCTTCTATTCCTCTCCTCCTCCCCCATTTTTCAATTACATTCGGGAATACATTTATACACATGCACCCAAGGCTCGTTTTAGGTGTCAAAACATTCCATGAAAATATTTGTGCAGTCAACATCTCCAATGATCTAAGGAAGTGTACCACATAAGCATCAAGACAAGGTCTAGAAATTCCCACGAGAAAGGTATCTGGAGTGTGAATATCCATCATGGCACAACCAAGGGTTATTAACATATCATACACCCCACATTAGATGAAGAGCCCCCAAGCATGATTTATACACTTTTTCCTTGCACCTAGAAAATGATAGGCTAGAGTTTTAGATCTTCAAGCCACCTTCTCCTTTTATTTTTATGCATTCTTTTTAAAAGAAAAAAACACTTTTTATGGGAAATCCACACTAAATTGCCTTTTAAGGAGGGCCTTATCATACTCGAATGGTCACAATACACACCAATATGCGGTGTTGTATTCATGTACTTGTAGTATTCTTGTACTACTAGGTACAAAGTATTCTTGTCTTAATAAAATATACCATGGGGCTCTCATTAAAACACTTAAATTAAAAACAACAGAGAACAATGTTTTTTTTTCATTAAAGAAAAGGGAGGGTCTCATAACTCATCCTCACCTTGCCTTTTCTTCTCTATATAACTCTTCGAAATTGTAACTTTTGTTGTTCCACCTAATAAGACACTAGTTTGAGTACATGAGGTTGTAGTTGGATTTTTGAACAAGAAGCTTTCAAAGGGAAGAGGGTCTAGACTTGTGATTGAACACCTTATTTGGTGCAAAAATATTCATAAAGATTGATCAATTGATTTTTCATCATCATAGAGATCAATTTATATGTTATTTTATACACATGCACATAATCAATCTTCCTAAAAAATGGTTGATCTTTGTATGCCTTAGACCATTAAATGCCACAAATCATAGTAAGATGTGCTTGAGTGTGGATTGAGTAATCACATTGTGGGAATACTAATATGCATCTCTTATGTATATCACAAGAAGAAATGTGAATTGTAGAATTCATGTGAGGTCATAAGAGAGGCATCATGTCATTATGTTAAGGATATAAATATAAAGGGGTGTAAAAAATGTTAATGAAAAAACAGATACCTACAATATATAGTGAAAGCAGGGGTTTTTTAAATTGGGAAAATTCAATGGGTTAGTATTGGTAGGGGGTTAAATAAAGTGATTTTTAGAGCTATTTTCCAATATGTAGTCAAATTAAGGGTATTGTTTAGTATGCCACGAACGCACGTGCTATGCCATAGGTTAATTGAGTGACACCCCCGTGAAAAATCTAAAGAGAAATAAACCCTCATAGTGTAGATTTTAGATTTTTAAGCATAATTTATTAGACCTATTGTGACGAACTATCCAGTGGAATATCCATGACACTTTACAGATCATATTGGTATCAAAGTATGTTTATTTGGATATATTGTGGAGATTTTTAGGGGATCTATATTAGCTAAGCCAAAAAAATTAAAACCCTAGTCATGGCCAACAAATCTATGAATAAACCTCTTGATCCTACAAAGGAGATTTTTTCACAAGTATAAGCAAAAGTTGCAAATATAAATCATAACATGAATCTCATCAGGTAACCCTGACCAATAAGCTCAAGCTATTTGGAGAAGTAGGGAGTTCTAACATAAAGGTATGATTAGAGGGGAGCTCATGAGCCTAGGAAGAAACTAAGAAGGAGCCCAAGAAAGAGCTTGAAAAGGATCAATGAGTTTGAGCACTGTGAACCATCCTCATTCCATGTTAAAAATGGAAGTGAAGGTTGATATCAATTCGTATCAAGGTGAGATTCACATAACGTACATCAATGCCAACATCATGCGGCCAACATCCATCATATTGAGGCAGAATAGAATATTTCATTTGTGCATCTGAAATTAGAGAGACATGACCTGATTTGGTAGGAAATTTACACAAAGTCCCTGAGGTTTGAGGGAGATCCTCTAGTGACTAAGTTGGAGGACTTTAAAACCTTTATAAATTCATAATTTTATCCTATCATGTATGTAGAGGACCAATGGATTTGGAGGCACTACTTCAGGCATAAGAAAGTTTAGAGTGTACAAGAGTACACCATAGAATTTAGAAAGATGGCCATAATGTTTGGTATCTCCCTAACAAACCCAGATGTACACCTCAAGAATCTAGGGGGTCTACAAAACCATCTACGGAAGAAAATGATGTTGTTTAAGCCTAGGTTGATGGATGAGGCTTGTGTATAGGCACAATACCTAGAGAATATAGGCCTGAAGAAAGGCAAATCAATCGAATAAAAGTAGAAGGAGGCATAGGACTCATTAGGGTAAGAAGAAGTGGAAAGGGGAAAAAATAGTTAAAAAAATGGAAGCCACAGCGCACCAGTGAAAATATCCCATCGACCTCTCTAGAATTTATGGTCATACAAAGGAGAAGTGTTGGAAGTTGAATCTAGGGCTTAACCTAAAGAAAAAAAAAATTAAAATAAGAAAAAGAATCTCATGATCACTGATTCGAGCATCCAATTTTAAAGTAGCTCGAAGGTGGATGAGAAGGTCATAGTACATTAATGCAAAAGGAGATGAATTTGATTAGCCTCTAGAAATAGGAAGAGATAAAAATGAAAAAAATATTCCACATAAATATACAAGTCATGAAGATAAATATTGATTATTTATTTGACTCCAGATCATAGGTGAATATCATTGCAACAAAGTTGGTCACAAATTGGTTTTGGAAGCTTTTTTATGATCCAATACCATATCCATCTAGAGTAAATAAGGATGCAAAGTTGAAGGTAACAAAACAATGCAAAATTATATTTGATATTAGCGTTGATTTTATTGAAGAAGTAAAACTAGATGTATGTGGGGTGGTGTTTGGAAGTCCTTATATATACATGCAAAATGTAATATTCATGCAAATATCCAACCAACATTGGTTTGTCAAGGATGGGAAAATAATTCACCATCAAAACACACAGAGGCAAGTCAAAAATTTTGTTGGTAAGTTAATCCAAGCCAAGAAATTGATCAGTACCAACAAGAAGTATGTTTTACTAATTTTAAGAGAAAATCAATTTGTATAAGAGTCTATAAGAGGCAAGGCATCTCTGGAAGGGTGTAATAAGAAATCAAAACAACTAGAATACTTGCTATAGGCATATAGGGATGTGTTCCAGGAGCCTAAGGGGTTACCACCCAAGAGGGAAGTGGAGTACAAGTTCCAACTATTGTTGAAATCCCCATTGTTATGTATAAATTTGTTGAATAATGAAGATTTATCAACTCGATATTATCCCGGCTCTATTTATTCGAATTCATGCATAACACATAACCTCTTTTACAATTGATCAATTTGCCGAAATAGAAATAGTCAGTTGCATGCGTACATAAACACAATATGTAATGGGGAAAGCTTATAGCTGAAACCCCAGCTATTTTGTATTATAGAAGAGAACATGTAATAATCTTAAGACAATACTCCTCACAAGTACTCAAAGACTGCTCTCCAAAAGTTAAACACAACTCAGCTCTAGCTTTTGTTACAAGTCGCTGTGTTCAAAACTCATCCACTATTTTATCTCTATCGCGCAATCCAAGTTGGTGTAATGAGAGATCCAAGTTCGAATATCCTTGGCTTAAACTATGCAATCCTCATGGGAAATCTCTCCAATTCTTGTGCAAATCTCTATGCACAACCGATGTCGCAACTAATAGCAAGCTCACTCCTTTCATCTACTCCTCTTCCACCGGTCTTCACTGAATCGGGTCTATGCATCGTATTAAACTCGATGTGTTCTTGAGTTGAATAATGAGTTAATAATTAGTGAATTAAATAATATTTAATTCACTCCACTCATCTCTAGTGTATTAGCTAGTTAAACTTAAATACAACCAGTTCAACTAAGTTAAACCGCAACACAACTCCACCAACTGCCCTTATCAACTCCACCAAACTCCGCCACTTGAGTTCTAACCGAATTCAACCATGCATGAGCTACTCAAACCCCAGGGAATAGCATATCGCTTCGGGTTTGTATGCATGGGCCACATCCTAGTCTAACCGAGTGTCGTAAGAGGATAAATCTACGGAAAGTATAGTCCAAATATTATTAAGGGCTAATAATATTCAACTGATCTATTTTTAGACTGGCAGTCTAAAAATAGATTCCGCCCAATGTCTAAAAATAGAGGTCCATCTATTTTTACCAACTTGACCAATCATCCATAAATAGCATCCTGCAACTCATAGACCATGATCCATATGTCTAAAAATAGACATAGTCTAAAATAGACTTTGCGCCAAAAATAGCCTGCGGGCCCACTTAGTGAAGGCGACTTCTTTTCACTAAGCTCCATCATCTTGTTGCATTTTCAACACTTCCTCTCAACAAGATATGGATTATCTGCAACCCCTATCCTGCCTCTGTGGTATTCGAATTTTCTCCTGGTGAGCGCCTTCGTCAAGATATCAGCATCCTGATCCTCCGTGGGAATGTATGAAAGTAACATGATTCTCCGCTACACACAATCTCTGATATGATGGTACCTAATGTCGATGTGTTTGGATCTATCATGAAATAATGGATTAGCCGAGAGTTTAATGCAACTCTGGTTATCACAATAAATCACAGTAGGCTCCAAGTGCGACCCGAACAATCCGACGAGGATCTTCCTCATCCAAATAGCCTCGCATGCAGCCAAGCTTGCTACCATGTACTCGGCCTCTGCTGAACTGAGTGCCACGGATCTCTGCTTCCTGCTGTACCAGGAAACTGCTGTCGACGTGATACTGAAAACTCCTCCAGATGTGCTCTTCCAGTTTGTTGGGCTCCTTGCCCAATCTGCATCAGTGAAGCCGCTAAGCTTCGCTCCAACCTCCTGTCTGTACCATAGACCATATCCCGATGTGCCACTAAGATAACGAAATACATGCTTGCCTGCCTTCCAGAAGAGCTTGGTAGGCTTAACCATAGCTTGCGAAAGCTGGTTAACAGCATAACATATATCGAGTCGTGTATTGACCAGATACATAAGCGACCCCACCAACTGTCGATAGACAGTGGCATCCACTACCTCCGCTGAAGTAGCATCCTCCTTCCTCCAACCACCAGAAAGAGGAGTGTCAACAGGCTTGCAGCCTTGCATGTTGAACCTCTCCAGAATCTCCTGGGCATACTTGCCCTGAGAAACAAACAGTCCTCCGCTGCGCTGCCAAATCTCCAATCCCAGAAAATAATGAAGGATGCCCAAGTCCTTCATCTCAAACTCTCGTGCAAGATCCTCCTTGCATGAAAGTATCAACTGCTCATCGCCAGTCAAAATCAGATCATCTACATATAGTACAATGATCAACAGCTTCCCCTCCACCACAATCTGGTACAGGTTAGGATCCGCCTCACTCTTGGAGAATCCAAGCCCGGTGAAGTAGCTGTCTATGCGAGTGTACCAAGCACGAGGTGCTTGCTTCAGCCCGTACAGTGCTCTCTTGAGTCGGCACACATGCGACTCACTGCTGAAGATCTCAAAACCTTCAAGCTGCTCTATGTACACCTCCTCCTCAATGACTTCGTTGAGGAACACAGTCTTCACATCCATCTGATGAATGTGCCACCCCATCTGCGCTGAGAGAGCAAGAATCGTCCATATGGAAGAATACCTTGCGACAGGTGCAAAGGTCTCCTCATAATTGATCCCCTCAATCTGTGAAAAGCCTTGGGAAACAAATCTTTCCTTGTACTTCTCCACACTCCCGTCAGTTGCCTGTTTCACTTTGTAGATCCATCTCGAACCCACCACTGATTTCCCCTCCGTCCTCGGGACAATCTCCCATGCACTGTTTCTGACAATCGAATCATACTCTTCCACCATGGCATCTACCCATGCGGGATCCTCCACAGCTTCCTCGAAAGAGGATGGCTCTATCACGACACATTTTCTCATAAGAGCCATGTATCCAGTGTACCAGTCCGGTGACTGTCTCTGTCTGCGCTGTGCTGTAGGTGGTCCTACAACCTTCTCTGCATCTCGAGCCAGTCGCTCAGCTTCTGTAGTGCGCTTGCGCCCTCTGATGGTTGGCGCTACATGAGTGGTCTCTTCCACCTCATGAACTTCCTCTTGTGGCTGATCCACATCCGGAAGCTCCTCCTTAGGAACTAATAGCTCCTCATCTGCATGCAAGTGTGGCTCCCTCTCAAGCGAACACTTCATGGCTTTCTCCTCCTGAAATTTGATATCCCGTCGCACAACAGTCTTGCGACTGTCTGGAAAATACACACGATAGTTGTGGGGTGTATCAGTGTATCCCACAAATATCCCAACCTCTGCGGTCGGCTCCAGCTTCTTCCTGGCATCCTTCGTCACATGAATGTAAATAGGTGAACCAAAAATCCTCAAATGGGAAATATCAGGCCTCTTACCAGAAAACGCCTCCTCGGGTGTACTCATGCCAAGTATCTTGTGAGGACAACGGTTCTGCACATATACTGCAATATTGCATGCCTCAGCCCACAAGTGAAGGGGTAGGCCCTGATCATGCAACATCGCCCGTGCAGCACCCACGATCGTTCTGTTCTTCCGCTCAGCAACCCCGTTCTGCTGTGGGTTATGGGGTGCGATGAGCTCTCTCCGAATCCCTTCTGCGCTGCAAAAGTCCTTGAATTCAGCAGAGATGAATTCACCACCATTGGCGCTCCTAAGAGCCTTCACATGCTTCCCCGATTCCTTCTCAACCAGTGCCTTGAACTCACAGAACTTTGAGTATGTCTCGCTCTTCTTCTGCATGAAGAAGATCTAGCACTTCCAAGAGAAATCATCAACAAAGATCACATAGTACTTGTGCTTTGCTGTCGAAGCTACTGAGAAAGGACCACACACGTCTGTGTGAACTCTCTCAAGGATCGTCGTGGCGCGACTATCCTTCTCGTGAAAGGTGGCTTTCACATACTTCCCCAAGGTACACCCCTTGCACTGATCTGACTGCGCAAGAGTGCCCTTAGGAAGCCCAGTAGGAATCTGCTACAGGATCTTCAAAGCTCCATGGTGAAGGTGGCCCAATCTCCTGTGCCACAGCTCGCCATCATCATCCCGGCTCACCACTTCTCCCGCCTTGCATGCCATTGTTGCACAGCCATCTACTTGCAACTGATAAAGGTTCTTGACTCGAACCCCTATCTTCCGGGTCTCTCCAGTTGTCTTACTGCGCAGGAAATATTTTCCTTCGCTGAAGACCACATCATACCCCTTGTCTTCCAACATCGCCACAGAGATCAGATTCTTCATCAATCCTAGAACATGCAATACTTCCTTCAATATGAAGGGTTTACCAGACTCCCTCTCAAAGGAAATGGTACCAATACCAGTCGCACTGTATCTACCATCATCGCCCATCTCGATGTGCACTCCAAGATCTTTTTCCTCCAGATCTGAAAACAGATCTCGATCTCCGGTCATGTGAAATGACACACCACTGTCCAAGAACCAAACTGATCCCGCCACACTTGAAACCAAGCATGCGATCAGTGAAAAATCCAGTTCGAATTGAGAAGCCAATGCCTCTCCCGCTGCAGATCCAGCAACCTTCTTATTTTTCTTCTTCTGCGGACAATTTGTGGCATAGTGTCCGTGTTGGTGACAGTGAAAACACTTCACCTTGGACATGTCTTGCTTCTTGCCTTTCGCACCAGACTGAGAAGCTTTCTTGCTCTTCCCCTTCTTTGCTTTGGCAGCCAAAGCGCAATTTTCTTCATCAGATACCTTTGATGAAGATCCATCCCTGGTAGTCCGCCTTATCTCCTCTTGCATGATATCCGCCCAAAGTCGCTCCCATCCCGGCAACTTCTCCCGACCATTGACAGAGTCCTGATAGGAATGCCAACTCTTCGGAAGACCAAGGAGAGCTAGGTCCACCAAGTCCTCTTCATCGACAATCACCCCCACACTTCCCAGCTCATCTCTGCATTGAGTGAACTTTGTGAGGTATTTGGCGATACTGTCGCCTTTCTCCATCTTAATGTTTCTGAGTTTATCCTTGAGCGCCAGCTTCCTTTGGTCGCTCTTGCTCTGGAATAGATCTGTCAACGCTTTCCACATCAAATATGGAGAAGATTTTCCATGCAGGCTGGATACAATGTGATCCTTCACGCCCTCCAACAGAATCCTTCGACATTTCGCCATCTTCTTTTGCCAAGCCTCAACTTCAGCAGGATCAGTAGGCTTTTGGACATCCGTATCTACGAACTCCTTCAGCCCATTATCTTCTAATACTACCTCCATCCGATCTTTCCATGCAACATAATTCGAACTGCCTTCAAGAGCATATTCGAGTTGCAAACCGTTGAAAGACATTTCAACTCCGGCACCAAGAACACAAGCTGCTGCAAAATTCGAATTCCAAACTCAAAAACTCAACTGCTTCTGGATCTGTGAGAACAAATTATTTCTAGCACAAAGATCGACTGTAAGGGCATTTACTGGATATATCACCTTTCAGAGAAAGGATGGATCCAGAGGCTACCTGGCCCGTTACAGACTCTGTCTACCGAAATAAAATTGTAATCACTGTAATAGATCTCGATGATCAATTCGCTCCGATACCATGTAGAAATTTGCTGAATAATGAAGATTTATCCACTGAGATTATCCTAGTCACACATTAATTCGAATTCATGCATAACACATAACCTCTTCTACAATTGATCATCAATTTGCGGAAATAGAAACAGTCGCATGCGCACATAAACACAATATGTAATGGGGAAAGCTTATAGCTGAAAACCCCCAGCTATTTTTTATATTATAATGGAAGAGAACATGTAACAATCTCAGTACAATACTCCTCACAAGTACTCAGTATTGTCTCCAAAAGTTACACACAAAACTAGCTCAGTTTTGAACAAGTCACAAGTTCAAAAATCATCCACTAATTGCCTGCCTCTACTACGCAATCCAAGTTGGTTCAATGAGAGATCCAAGTTCAAATCTCCTTGGATTCAACTGCGCAATCCTCATGGGCAATCTTCTCCAATGCTTGTGCAAATCTCATGCACAACTGATGTCGCAACTAATAGCAAACTCACCCTTTCATATACCTCTTCCACTGGTCTTCACTGAACTGTCCATGCATTGTAGTGAACTAATGTGTTCTTGAGTTGAATAATAAGTTAATAATTAGTGAATTAAATAATATTTAATTCACTCCACTCATCACTAGTGTATTAGCTATTTAAACTAAACACAACTAGTTCAACTAAGTTAAACCGAACACAACTCCACCAACTGTCTCATCAACTCCACCAAACTCCGCCACTTGAGTTCTAACTGAAGTCAACCATGCATGAGCTCACAAAACCCCTAGGAATAGCGTAATTCCTTCTGTCAGATGCATGAGCCACATCCGTAGCTCCAACTGAAGTGCTGTAAGAGAATAAACTGAAGTTTAGAGTCCAAATATTATTAAGGGCTAATAATATTTGACTGACCTATTTTTAGACAGGCAGTCTAAAAATAGACTTCGACCCGTATGTCTAAAAATAGAGGTCCATCTATTTTTACCAACTCGACCAATCATCCAAGAATAGCATACTGCAACTCCTAGACCATGCTCCATATGTCTAAAAATAGACATAGTCTAAAAATAGACTTTGCGCCAAAAATAGCCTGCGGGCCCACCTAGTGAAGGCGACTTCATTTCACTAGGCTCCATCATCTTGTTGCATTTTCAACATGTTAAACATTGGAATGCACCAGAAATATTATATAAAAGCAGGCGAGGTGAATAAAAAACTGCAACAATTGAAACATGGTGAGTACATCACCATGTGGGTCACACATCATCATTGTACCATAAGGATGGGACTTGGTATAAGTGTATTGATTACATGGCATTGAACAAAATCATGCTCAAGGACAGGTAGTCCCCACCTAGAATAGATGATATGCTAGATCAGTTGCAGCAAGAAAAATAATTCACCAATATGGACTTAAAGTCTAGATATTACCATATTTGAATCATAGAATAAGACACCTAAAATACCACCTTCAAAGCCAGTAAAGTTTGGTATGAGTGGTTAGTCATGAAATTAAGCCTATGTAATGTACCAACTACATTTATGTGGTTAATGATATACTACACCCTTTTATAGATTCTGTTGTCGCTCCTAGAGACAGCCTAGAGTTGTGACAGACTAGTGCCTAGGACATCTTATCATAACAAGGAGCGTATAATATAATGTATGAAGTTGTCAACTTCATCTCGCATGCTATCTCCTGTAAAAAGGGAAATAAACTAGAATGGGACCAAACTCTCAGAAACTGATACAGGAAAAGAAATGTTGTAGAGGCAAGGTGTAAAACTATAATACAAAGCATCAGACAATTCAAAGACAGTTTACTGCAAAGCGGGCCGATTCAGCGATACTTCACATACATAAGTTATCAGAAGGTGTAAGTAGTGAAAGAAATATTGAGAATATATTAGTTAACTTTGAGCTGATACCCAGATATACAATACCACCATGCATGGGCTTACCAATCTAAGAATCCATACATGACAATAGCATTTTAAAAGCACCCCCCCAAAGAGACTAATATAGCAGAAGTATGGTTAGCTGAATAATGGAATAGAATATCATGCATGAGCCATATTTAAAGTGCTTGAATGATTCGAGCATGGGAATCAACTAGGATGAATCCATACCAAAACAGTGAGCCACTCGCATTCCAAAACATGCTACAGGAAGCATGGATGAAATGAAATGATCTATTAAAATAACACATACGAGAAAGTTACAGATTGTGAAATACCAAAGACCAGAATCCTCTTTAATAGATGGAACTCCTCCTCACTGAGACCCTATGGGCTCTGAGCCTTCATACAAGAGTTTTACAAACTGTATACAAAAATCATTTCACTGCATAATTTTTTGATAAAATCTGGAACCCCAAATCATTCGTTCTCCTAGCATTTTATAGGAGAAACCAAAACCTAGTAAAAGAGGTAGGTAATGAACATTTAATTTTCATAATTAAGGAAAAATGGAGGAAACATTCACGCCCATACTGCTAAATGACTATGTTGTGCTGTTTGTACTCTGTGGCCTGTTTTCTGAAATGAATGCACTGGGTGAAAGCCTCTTCAGGAACACGGCATAGAGTAGAATCCAATAAAAATTTTGTCCTTTCCTGAAAGAAAATTCTTCTAAAGTAAAACCTGGAGGGTATTTTTTTTTTGTGCATTGTACCCTCTGCCTTCTAGACCCTAAGTTATGATTTAAATTCTTCAATGCTGAACACTGAATTCCTTGACCTTCCACTGATACTCATCTGTTGTTCCATTAATGTCTCCATCTATGACATCTGCCTCTTGAATGACATTGCGAAGCTCGCTAAAGTATAACCCTGTTTCTTTAATGGATGTCATGTCACAACAGCTACCCAGGAATTTTTTCATAAATTTCGCCTCTGAAAAACTGGTCCTCTGACGTGTTCTCAGCTCTTGTAATGGATGCTGCAAATTATGATAATTCTTTGTCGCTGTAAACCTGCAAAACAAAAAAAGTTGCGAAGAAAACAAATGCATGGGGAACGACAATGCAATGGAGGCGACTGTGTAGTGAAGCAACATGACAAAATGGCGGAAGCATGCAGGGTGGTGACGAAGAAAGTGCAGTGGAAATAATGGCGGAAGGGCTGGCCAGAGTTTATAATGCGGAACATTAAAATAAAACATATGAATGTAATGTATAAATGGCGGAGGGAAAAATGCGATAAACACTTGGGATGATGACGTGGAGGAAGACCGGGTCAATAGTGGGGCATGAAAATGATCTAGATCGTTCGATCTCAGGGGGAGATCGACGGTTGAAACAGCATCGGAGGCGATGGAAAGTGGGCCAGGGATGTGATTTGCCTATGGTTAAACCTCGTGCAACTTCGGAGCACGATGGCCGTTGGATGAAGACCCCCAGATCAAACGACTGTCATGAATATCGCGCCGTGACTTTGACCGAACAATAATGCGCGATGGAGAGCGGTTTTGGAGCCGTGCGTGGGGACACGCAGCGAGAGACGTATGGAATCGCTCCGATTTGAGAAATACCGCCCGCCTCCGAAAGGCGGTGCGATGAAAACCGGCAGGTTTTGAACAATGTTTTGGGTGCGGGGACCACAACGGCAAGAGGGCTGAGGTACGTTGATCTGTGGTTTGATCAGATGGCTCAAAACGCGCCTGATATACTTTGATAAGTGCCTAGTGCTTTTGCCCTCGGTTCTGGCTTTTGGTCCCGTGGAGGAAAGGAGTAGAGGCTTGGCCAAAGGAGCTAGGGCTGATAGATTTTCGGATTTACAATTTGTGGCTTTTTATAATGTAATTTGGGGGTGGAAAGGCAACTATAGTCATAAAAATGATTTTTCTACGGCTGTAAGAGGGGATCTGAGGTGTATAAGCCAGTTTTCCTGTGAAAAATTTATAGGAAGCTAATTATGATCAACATTGGCTCCACCTGGGGACGGCGCATTCATCCCTGAGCATGTCAAGAACTCAAGGACCACCTTATCATCTTCTGTGCGGGCTCTACTCTTTTGTATTTCTATTTTTCACTTCATGATTCATTATGATATCCGCATTATTCAAACAAAAACGAAATGGCAAACTTAATATACAATATAATACACCAGGCTTTCTCAGCCTGAGTCAGAACTAGAAGTAGGGCTTGAGGAATTGACCATTTATAGGGGCATCCAGCAAGTCGCCCTGTAAATTCTCCAACCTGAAAGTATTCTTTCCCCCTGTTCCACAATTTTGAAAGGACCAAACCATAGGGGGTCGAATTTACCATGTTTACCTTTTTTAGCTCTTTAGATATCCCATCTGAGCACCAAAACACCAATCTGCAGCTTCCTGTCCTTAGCATGCTGATAAAAAAGGTATTTCATCTTCTCCTGATACTCTGTCAGCCTTTTATTTACTTGATTGCTTGTTTCTTCCAATTCCACCAGCTGGTTTATTCTCCTGATCATATCATCAGGCTCCTCCTGACTTTCCTGCATGAAGCGGGCCACTGGTAAAGCCAGCTATACAGGAAAAACTGATGCTCGTCCATATACCAATTCATAGGGAGATTTCCCAGTTTCTCTCTTGCTGGTGATTCTATTAGCCCATAGAGAAAATTTAAATTGGGAATCCCAATTCTTCTGATTCTCATTGATAGTCTTCTTCAGTGCCCTTACTAGGGTTTTATTGGAAGACTCTGCCAAGCCATTTCCCTGGGGATAATAGGTTGTGGAGTGACTCAATGTGATGTTATATTGCTGATAGAAACTTACAAACTTTGCAGACTTGAAAGCCTGGGCATTATCAGTTACTATTCTATCAGGCCAACCAAACCTGGATATGATGTTTTCCTCCATGAACTTTATGATCATAGTATCTGTAGCATTCCTTGCAGGTATGGCTTCCACCCATTTAGTGAAATAATATGTGGCTGTTAATATCCATTTATGTTGACCACTCGATGGAGGATATATTTCACCTATAAAATCAATACCCCATTAACGAAATGGTTCATCCACATGCACTGGAATCAGGGGAAATGGTGTCGATTTCTGTCTCTCAACAAATTTCTGACATTTATCACATGCTCTTACTCTGGCAAAAACATCTCCAAAAAGCTTTGGCCAATAGAAGCCAGCTTTCAGAATTTTATGAGCTATGGCCCTCCAGCTGTAATAACCTCCATAGATCCCTTCATGAAATTCTGCTATAATACTCTCGACTTCATTCTCTGTGAGAAACAGGAGTAAGATGCCTGAGGGATCTTGCCAGTATAGCTGGCCATTGGCGACTATGTACTTCTGTGATTTCAATCTCAGCGCTCTGTATTTAGTTTTATCACAACTTGGAGGGCAACTGAGTGTAAGGAGATATTCTACTATCTCTTGGTACCACAGACTGGTGAGGTACTTTAAATGTGTTTCTGGAGTTGCTACTCCAATTCCATGTCGTTCTTCTTTCTCCTCAGATTCCTCACCTGCTATAATGGACAAATTTATGCCCAAGGCTTGATAGTTTGATTCAAATAACATTTTGGCAAGCCCCTGTCCTTTGATCAGCTTAGTAGGGTGGATGTCTAAGTCATACTCCTGTATTTTGGCAATCCACTTACCCCTTTTTCCTTCACTATCCCCCTGAATAAGGATATCTTTTACAGCAGCTGCAGGCACAAATGCAGTGATGTGGGACTGTAAGATATATACACGGAATGCTTTGAGGGATTTCACTAGGGAATATGCTTGCTTTTCCAATATGTTGTATTTTAATTCTGCATCACGGAGCACCTGACTGAAAAAGGCAATAGGCTGCTCAAACCCTTCATCGTTTTTCTGCAATAAAACTCCTGCTATTATATGAGGTGATGCAAAAGAAAAAATCATGAAAGGTTTATCATAATCTGGTCCAGCCAGCACAGGGGCTTTTGCAAAAGCATTCTTTATCCTGGTAAATGCCTCCCGTGATTCTTGTGGCCACTTTACTTCATTATTCTTCTTGAGCATGTCTGTTATATGCCTAACTATCTCAACATAGTTAGGAATAAACCTTCTTAGGAAATTAATACGCCCAAGGAATACCTGCACCTCTTTCTTATTTCTGGGGAAAGAAATACCATTTATAACCTCTATCCTCTTAGGGTCTATCTTCACCCCATATTTAGTCACGATATGGCCCAAAAGCTTTCCCTCTTCTAATGAAAATAAAGACTTTTGAGGATTCAGAGAGAGATCATACCTTCTGCATTTCTCAAAATTTCTACGCAGATGCTCAATGTGCTCAGTATCATTCTTTGAAAATACAGTGATATCATCGAGGTAGACCACCAGGAATTTATCTTTCTCCCCAACAAAAGCAATGTCCATCGCCCTCTGAAAAGTGGCCCCTGCATTAATCAATCCAAAAGGCATCCTAGCATACATAAATGTACCCCATGGTGTGGTGAAAGCAGTCTTCTTTTGATCCTCTGGAAGTATAGCCACCTGGTTATAACTAGATAATCCATCCATAATTGACATCCTAGAAGCTCCAACCAATTTCTGCAGGATGTAATCCATCTTCGCTAGTGGATAATTATCCTTTAAGGATGCTCTGTTTAAATTCCTGAAATCCACACATAGCCTTATTTCTCCATTCTTCTTTCGTACAGGGACAAGGTTCACCACCCATTCAGAGTACCTCAGTGGTACAATTATTTTGGCTTTTAGCAGCTTCTTGATTTCCTTCTCAATAGAAGGCAGCAGCAGGGGATTGATTTGTCTGAGCTTCTACTTATGGGGCTTTGCATCTGTCTTCAGTGGAATTTTGTGCTGCATAATACTAATATCAAAATTTTTCAAGTCCTGATAGGACTAGGAAAACACATCTTTGTAAGACTGAAACAATTTCTGATATAGCTTTTTATATTCTCCAGGGATCTTTCTGGACAGTTTTACTATTTTGGGGTCAGCCTCAGTACCCAAATTCATGTCTTCTACCTGATTCTCTTCCACCACTTTGCTTGGCTATAGTGGGACATCATTCTTATCAAATAATCTTTCTAGAGGCACCAACCCTCTAGGTATAGTGTTTCCCTTCAACTACAACACTTTATTTCCTGCCACTTTCTCCTCCCAATTTCTTTCTGAAGTATTTTCAGACTCAACCTCTTCTTCATCAGCATCAATCTCCATATTGGAGAATTCTCCCACTGTTTCCAAGAATCTCTTCATCTTTTCTTTATCCTCAAATACCTGCCAGTGCTTGATGTTATCTGGGATTGATGGTTGATAATGCACCTCAATTTCATATCTTAAGAGTGGGTTTTGAGGTGGGTGAAATGTACTAGCAGCTACAGCAAGGGAATCAGCCATCCTATTCTATTCTTGGGGCATGAACTAGATATTAAATGCCAAGAAGAAATTCTCCACCATGTCCCAAACTTCATTCCTATAAGCCCTTAGCCTAGGATGTTTGGCCTAACACTGCCACCAACTCTGAATCTCCCAGAAATTTTAAACTTTGTATATTCATATTCCTGGCTATCTGCAATCCTAACAGGAGTGCTTCATATTCAGCCACATTGTTGGTGGCTTCATACTCTAGTTTGAAAGACAGTGGGATCCATTTTCCTGCAGGAGAAATCAATAATATTCCAGCTCCATTACCTTCTTTAGAATTTGCTCCATCAAAATGGAGTGTCCAGATTCCTGCTTCATGGCTCTCTAAGGGCTGCTCAGTCTTGATCTGACAGAAGGATGGTTCATGAGCATAATCTTGATCTTCTTCCAACATCAAGCATGAAAAATCTCCTTCCTTACTATAGACTGGTGAATTTACAGAATTGTCAGCCTTAGTCACCATCTTGAAAAATCTGGTCTCCCTGTATAACCTCCTCTCCTGGCCACCAAAAACTGGGATAGTGGCATATGTTAAATCCATCTTAAGTGATCCACCAATTTTTGTTCCCCAAGACCTTGACAGCAACATACCAAAACAACCTGGGATGTCAGCCACCACGATGTCCATTACTACACTTTTTGCTGGGATTTGGGCCAAATTGACCACCAAATCCTTGATCATCCCAAGCATTTAACTCTTTTGGAGTCAAATGAATAGAGGTCCTTGTATGGACAGGTGATTTGTAATCCTAGTTGTTCCATGACTGACAGAGGTATTAGATTATGGGAAGCTCCAGAATCTAACAAACAATTATGTAATAGCAGGTCATGAATCACTAGAGACACATAAAAGGGAGGAGTAGAAGCATCTAATTCCTCAACATGTGGACCAAAGAAAACCATGGGTCTTTCTTCTTGAAGGTTGAGACTATCTGGAATGATTGGTGCTTCTGGAGGGAGCATAAATGAGGTGACTTGAGCTTGGTATGCTGGTTACTTCAACAGTTCAGTCAAGGGGACAGGGATTTTTACCTTTTCATGTTCCTTTTGCAAAATGAAAACTAGGGGGGATTTCTCTATTACAACCTCTTTTGCCTCTTTATTTTCAGCTGGGGGTTTGACTTCCTTTGACACAGACTCGGTATTATGAGGAATGACTACTTTTGGAGTGGAAGGAATTTGATCATTAGACTGCAAAGGTTTGTTTATAGGTTCCTTACCTTTGTCTGTGGCTTTCTGCCTTGTTGACTCCTTCTGAGCAGGTGCTTCCTTCTGGGGTAGCTCTTCTTCTTGCTCATGGGTACGAGTCCTCTTCCTAGAAGATCTGAGATCATATCTTCTATTGAAATGTGCTTGCATGAAATCATAAAATTGTTTACAATAATGATCAAATTCTGTTTCTTCTGTGTCTCTGGTCTTTCCTTCTTCTTGCAATGAGCACCCAGCTCCATCATTCCCTTGCAAAGGGCATTCCTCTCCATCACTATTTGAAAAGGCAAGATTTGCATCCTCCAGTCCATAGGTAGTGTCTTCAGTGGAATCGTCTACTGGACCTTCCAGGTACAATGGGTGTGGCACTTGATCCCATTGCTCCTTTGCTTCCCTTGGCAATATTTGCAAGGGTGGTTTCATATATTAAGGATTGTAATCTCTGTTTGGAGCATCCTGGAAATTCCTAAAAGCTGAATTCTTGGCCTCCAATTCAAGCTTAACCATTTTCTTAATCAATTTGCTCATTTCTTCCATTTTGTCTGAGTCTATGTCCTGACTAGAAGTGGATGCCTCCTCTTTGCCCCTTCTTCTAGTATCTTGCTCAGCTCTTCCTTTTGATTTTCCAGTGGAGGAAAATTTTTCTTCCAACTCTAGTGCATCTGCCTGAGCATCATCCAGAGTAGCAGGCTTTCTTTCTCTGAGAGAGAAACCAAATTTTGAATCAAAGGCTGCTACAAAAATAACTTTAGCAGTAGTTTGATGGGGTTTCATATCCACAGGGAGACTCAGATACAATTTATTAAATATCTTGATAAATTTTGACACTCCTTCATTGTGTCTTTTCTTTAGTGTATTGAACTCAATGAGACAGTTTCCATGGTCTTTCTTCTCTCCCCATTTCCTGAGAAAAGTGTCTTCCACGTTATCCCAAGTGGTAATAGAACGTCCAGCCAATGTCTTGAACCATTTTCGAGCTTCACCATCTAGAGATTGCACAAACAGTCTTAACACCACATCTAAATGTTCAACATTAAAGTTTTCTGCAAAGGAAAATAAAGTCTCAAGATGTTTTTGAGCATCGATTTCATTTTCTCCATTGAATCTGGGCAAGATCTTCAGATAATCCCGGGGCATATCATTCAAGAAGGCCGGAACATTAGCCATTAGAGGAGGTGGATGTAGTGCAATAGTTTGATGAGTAAGAGGAGGAGGAGGAGGTGAAAGTGGAGTATGAATAATAATAGGAATATATTCAACTGCAGCTTGAGGGGTTGAGGGGAACAAAGGTCTGTTAACAACAGATACTTCAGTTACTTCCTTGACCTCTTCAACCTCAGGAGTAGGATGAAGACTGTTTTTATTTCTGATACCCTCCTGGGGTGGAATATCTGAATAATAATAATCAGTATCTCCCACAGTGGAGTCGGGATCTGGCACTTGAGTTTCTTGAGAAGAAGAGGATGGAAAGTCTTCTGTGGACACTTCAGGAATTTCAAAACAGGTTGATTTCCTTTCCCTCCAATTTCTTCTATGTATAATCTGGTCAGGGTTAGACACTGAAGGTGTCTTTGGCTTAGACGTATCTGACCTCAGGTGTGGCTTACGAGGAGCCAGGACTACAAATAGATTTATCAAATAAAAAATGTGGAGTCGCCAAGGTGAGGGATATACAACTCTCAACTCTCCATGCTCACCTACTTAGAGAGTGAATATGATTTTTTGAGGCCTATGGATTCTGATTTTCTTAACTTCAATCCCCGAATAAGGCGCCAGAAAGTTGTTGTCACTCCTAGAGACAGCCGAGAGTTGTGATAGACCAGTGCCTAGGACATATTATCATAGCAAGGAGCGTATAATATAATGTATGAAGTTTTCAACTTCAGCTCGCATGCTATCTCCTATAAACAGGGAAATAAACTAGAATGGGACCAAACTCTCAGAAACTGATACATGAAAAGAAATGCTATAGAGGCAAGGTGTAAAACTCTAATACAAAGCATCAAACAATTCAAAGACAGTTTACTGCAAAGCGGGCCAATTCAGAGATACTTCACAGACATAAGTTATCAGAAGGTGTTATTGAAAGAAATATTGAGAAGATATTAGTTAACTTTGAGCTGATACCCAGATATACAATACCACCATGCATGGGCTTACCAATCTAAGAATCCATACATGATAATAGCATTTTAAGAGCACCCCCCCAAAGAAACTAATATATCAGAAGTATGGTTAGCTGAATAATGGAACAGAATATCATGCATGAGCCATATTTAAAGCGCTTGACTGATTTGAGCATGGGCATCAACTAGGATGAATCCATACCAAATGAGTGAGCCACTCACATTCCAAAACATGATACAGGAAGCATGGATGAAATGAAATGATCTATTAAAATAACACATAAGAGAAAGTTACAGACTGTGAAATACCAAAGACCAGAATCCTCTTTAACAGATGGAACTCCTCCACACTGAGACCCTATGGGCTCTGAGCCTTCATACAAGAGTTTTACAAACTCTATACAAAAAGCCTTTCACTACATAATTTTCTGATAAAATATGGAACCCAAAATCATTCGTTCTCCTGGAATTTTATAGGAGAAACCAAAACCTAGTAAAAGAGGTAGGTAATGAACATTTAATTTTCATAATTAAGGCAAAATGGCGGAAACATTCACGCCCATACTGCTGAATGACTATGTTGTGCTGTTTGTACTCTGTGGCCTATTTTCTGAAATGAATGAACTGGGTGAAAGCCTCTTCAGGAACACGTCATAGAGTAGAATCCCATAAACATTCTATCCTTTCCTGAAAGAAAATTCTGCTAAAATAAAACCTGGAGGGTATTTTCTTTTGTGCATCGTACCCTCTGCCTTCTAGACCCTGAATTATGATTTAAAGTCTTCAATGATGAACACTGAATTCCTTGACCTTCCACTGATACTCCTCTGTTGTTCCATTAATGTCTCCATCTATGATATCTTCCTCTTAAATGACACTGGGAAGCTCACCAAATTATAACCCTGTTTCTTTAATGGATGTCATGTCACAGCAACTACCGAGGACTTTTTTCATAAATTTCGCCATATAAAACTCCGGTCCTCTAACACGCCACGGCTCTTGTAATGGATGCCTAAATTATGATACCCTCTCCGTCGTCGTGAATCCCGCAAAACACACAAAGTTGTGAATAAAACAAATGCATGGGGGATGACAATGCAATGGAGGCGATCGTGTAGTGAAGCAACATGATAAATGATGAAGATGCAGGTGGTGGTGACGAAGAAAAGGCAAAGTGGAAATATGGTGGAAGGACTGGCCGTAGTTTATAATGCGGAACATTAAAATAAAACATATGAATGTAATGTATAAATGGGAGGGAAAATGCGATAAAACACATGGGATGATGACGTGGAGAAAGACCCGTGATCCAGGTGGATATCGGTGGCCTCCCACCTATTCCATTTGGACCCGCAGCATCAATTCTTTCAGTTTTTCAGCTTCAGCACAACTTACTATTTATAGTAGGTTTTCGGGTCCTGCACACCCGGAGCCGTTTTGGGGCATTAATAATCCAGGTGGATATTGGTGGCCACCCATCAAGTCCATTTGAACCCCCACCATCAGTTATTTCATTTTGTAAGTTTCGGCACAACTTACTATTTTTAGCAGTTTTTCGGGTCTTAAACTTCCGGAGCCGTTTTGAGGCCCTAAACGACGCTTTTTGGGAAAATGGAGAGCAACATGGGTCCATGGACCGATGTTTCTCATTCAAAAGTTGTACTCCTCGGACAGATCTTTCTAACGAGCTATTGAGCGCGTCAAATGGAGATCGGATGCCAAAGTTACGTCCTCGGGAAGTTGAACCACCAATTTACCCAAACGGGGCCCACAGTTTTGGCACTTCATCTCCTACGGTTAGGGTTTTGGACGTTTTGGATTCTACATTGTTTCTCAACAATAAATAGGCCCTCGAGCCTCATTGTAAGACAGTTCAGGGGGCTGGGAGCCGATACATCTCTTCTCAGGGATAAGCGCTACTAGTGCCCTAGCTCGCTTGTTCTGATCATGTCTATATTGTAATACAGTTCAGAGGGCTGGGAGCCGATACATCTCTTCTCAGAGATAAGCGCGACCAGTGCCCTAGCTCGCCACATCTCTATCATGTCTGCATTGTAACACAGTTCAGGGGCTGGTAGCCGCCACATCTCTTCTCAGGGATACACTGCCAGTACCCTAGCTCTTTTATCTCCATTATGTCTGTAATAGGCCTGCGAGCCTCAATGTAACACAGTTTAGAGGCCTGCGTACGCTACATCTCTTCTCAGAGATACGCTACCAGCGCCCTAGCTCATTTCCATTATGTTTGTAAGCTTATTGCAGTCATTCTTTTATTAATAAAATGAAGCATTATTTCCGCTGCATCTCTGTATCTATGGTTATATCTGTATTATGTTGCGTTCCTGCATAAAATCTGGATCAGTGGTATCAGAGCGGGTCTGCTCTTTCTCTGTTTTTCTCTTCATGTCCCCAATGCGGCCAGGGTATAAGGAGTTCAACCTCGCAACCCCGACGACCCCCCATGGCGGAAGGAAAGAAAGACGAGGGAGCAGGAGATCCTGTCAAAATATTGCTCGAGGATGCCCTCGAGAAACAGAGGAACGTGATGATGGACAATTTTTTTTTCATATCCTTCAACGGCTGCCCATCGGTGGCACATCTAAATCCAACACCAAGTTCAGCAAAATTCCCCCCCCCCCCCAATGGAGGAACTTAACGCAATGGAGACCATTGCTTCCTAAGGAGGGAGGAATGATCCAGGTGGATATCGGTGGCCTCCCACCTATTCCATTTGGACCCGTAGCATCAATTCTTTCAGTTTTTCAGCTTCAGCACAGCTTACTATTTATAGCAGGTTTTCGGGTCCTGCACACCCGGAGCCGTTTTGGGGCATTAATAATCCAGGTGGATATTGGTGGCCACCCATCGATTCCATTTGAACCCCCACCATCAGTTATTTCAGTTTGTAAGTTTCGGCACAACTTACTATTTTTAGCAGTTTTTCGGGTCTTAAACTTCCGGAGCCGTTTTGAGGCCCTAAACGACGTTTTTTGGGAAAACGGAGAGCAACATGGGTCCATGGACTGATGTTGCTCATTCAAAAGTTGTACTCCTCGGACAGATCTTTCTAACGAGCTATTGAACGCATCAAACGGAGATCGGATGCCAAAGTTACGTCCCCGGGAAGTTGAACCACCAATTTACCCAAACGGGGCCCACAGTTTTGGCGCTTCATCTCCTACGGTTAGGGTTTTGGACGTTTCGGATTCTACATTGTTTCTCAACAACAAATAGGCCCTCGAGCCTCATTGTAATATAGTTCAGGGGTTGGGAGCTGACACATCTCTTCCTCGTGATGGGTGATACCAAAGGTCTCAGCTCGGCCTCGTTCTGATCATGTCTGCATTGTAACACAGTTCAGGGGGCTGGGAGCCGACACATCTCTTCTCAGAGATAAGCGCGACCAGTGCCCTAGCTCACCACATCTCCATCATGTCTGCATTGTAACACAGTTTAGGGGCTGGTAGCCGCCACATCTCTTCTCAGGGATACGCTGCCAGTACCCTAGCTCATCTATTTCTATTATGTCTGTAATAGGCCTGCGAGCCTCAATGTAACACAGTTTAGAGGCCTGCGTACGCTACATCTCTTCTCAGAGATACGCTACCAGCGCCCTAGCTTATTTCCATTATGTTTGTAAGCTATTGCAGTCATTTTTTTTTATTAATAAAAGGAAGCATTATTTCCGCTGCATCTCTGTATCGATGGTTATATCTGTATTTTGTTGCGTTCCTGCATAAATCCGGATCAGTGGTATCAGAGCGGGTCTGCTCTTTCTCTGTTTTTCTCTTCATGTCCCCAATGCGGCCAGGGTATAAGGAGTTCAACCTCGCAACCCCGACGACCCCCCATGGCGGAAGGAAAGAAAGGCGAGGGAGTAGGAGATCCTATCAAAATCTTGCTTGAGGATGCCCTCGAGAAACAGAGGAACGCGATGATGGACAATTTTTTTTTCAGATCCTTCAATGGCTACCCACCGGTGGCACATCTAAATCCAACACCAAGTTCAGCGAAATCCCCCCCCCCCCCATGGAGGAACTTAACGCAATGGAGACCATTGCTTCCTAAGGAGGGAGGAATGATCCAGGTGGATATCGGTGGCCTCCCACCTATTCCATTTGGACCCGCAGCATTAATTCTTTCAGTTTTTCAGCTTCAGCACAGCTTACTATTTATAGCAAGTTTTCGGGTCCTGCACACCCGGAGCCGTTTTGGGGCATTAATAATCCAGGTGGATATTGGTGGCCACCCATCGAGTCCATTTGAACCCCCACCATCAGTTATTTCAGTTTGTAAGTTTCTGCACAACTTACTATTTTTAGCAGTTTTTCGGGTCTTAAACTTCCGGAGCCGTTTTGAGGCCCTAAACGACGCTTTTTGGGAAAATGGAGAGCAACATGGGTCCATGGACCGATGTTGCTCGTTCAAAAATTGAAGTCCTCGGATAGATCTTTCTAACGAGCTATTGAGCACGTCAAACGGAGATCAGATGCCAAAGTTACGTCCCCGGGAAGTTGAACCACCAATTTACCCAAACGGGGCCCACAGTTTTGGCGCTTCATCTCCTACGGTTAGGGTTTTGGACATTTCGGATTCTACATTGTTTCTCAACAATAAATAGGCCCTCGAGCCTCATTGTAAGACAATTTTAGGGGGCTGGGAGTCGAAACATCTCTTCTCGTGGATAAGCTACCCTGCCCTAGCTCGCCTGCTCGATCATGTTTATATTGTAACACTCGTGGGGTCGGGAGCCGACACATCTCTTCTCAGAGATAAGCGTGACCAGTGCCTTAGCTCACCACATCTCTATCATGTCTGCATTGTAACACAGTTCAGGGGCTGGTAGCCACCACATCTCT
>JAXQQM020089793.1:0-34766 GCA_034641835.2 Pinus albicaulis
ATATATATATATATATATATATAATATTTGGAAATAAAATTGACATGAATGAATTGGGTATCTCAGAATTGTGTGTATAGTGTGTATAGCATATGCAAAGCCAGTGGGTTTGGATTAGTTCAAAGTTTCCATGGTATGGTGTGTAAAACAATGGGTTTAGATCAGAACAAAGTTTCCATGGCATATTAAGGAACGATTTGGTGTAAATATTGCTAAATTCATAGCCATTACGAATGCTGTTGTCAAGGTACTTTAAATTATATTACTAAATTTGGCAGTATCCGTCAAAAAAATTCGAAAATATGGTTGACAAAAAATTTGGGTAATTCACTTCGGTGTCGATGCGGATTATCTAATTCGATATGGATTATCGTAAATATAAATTTTAATATTTAAAAATTTTAAAAGAAAACTCTGCAAATTGCATACAAAAAAATTAAACTGTGATGGAATTGGTAAAGAAGAAACTGGTTAATATAAAAATTAAAAAATGTAAATTTTTATATTAATTTTTAAAAAATTACAATTTATTTTTATATTAAAAAGGTATACTAAACAGTAAATTGTATATTAAAAATTTATATTGAGAAAAATAGTAAATTGTATATTAAAATATAGTAGAAAATAGTAATTATAATTGCTAAAAATAATAATTTTCTATAACAAAGAATAATAAATTTTTTTATAAATATTTGTAAGAGATATAATCTAAAAATTTTCCCACACTAAATTTTATGTTTCACATTTTTTTCATAGTAGTATTTTTTTCCAAATTTGATAACCATGTGTAATACAATCCAATGCTCTTCCTCACGAGTAACTAAATCAAAAACTATGAATTAAAGTTTGAGCGTGCTTCCCTCCTCTGTATGTTTTTAAATAGAATGCAAAGGTTTGAGTGTGCTTCTCTCCTTTGTATGTATTTCAACCGAATGCACTAGATAGACAAAATCTACAACGAAAGATTTTGGTTTTAATTATTAATTAATAATAAAGTTATTAATTATATTAAAAATTATGATTTGATGTTTTTACACTTTTCTAAAAATATATAATTTTATGATTTTTTTAATAGAATTATATAATATTAGATATATGTATAATATTTTTTTATTTTTTTATTTATAAATAATCAGTTTATGAAGATTTAAAGTAAAAATATATACAAGTTTTGAAATTTTTTAAAAATAATATAACTTTTTAGAGAAGCTTATTCTACAATCTAATTTGAGGGGATATGTAAGTATGTCTGTCTATCCATCAGTACCTCTTTAAAATAAAAATTATATTCTAAATAAAAAACATAATGTTGCTTATACTAATAAAGAATATGAATATATAAATAATTAAAAGTAAAAAAATGTGTGAATAAGATGTTTAAGTTTTATACTTATAAAATATATTTCAACAAGAGATTTTGACAAACTATTTGAAAATCTATGTTAACTAATTTATGTCCATATTAATTTCATATTTATCTATATATAGAAAAAAATTATTAAAATAAAATATTTTAATGTTTTATATAAAAACATATTCAATATGAACTATCAATAAATTATTTTAATACGAAGTAATATTTTAATTTCAATTACATATATATTGTATATCATTTTAAAAAATTATATATATATCATGTGAAAAAATTTAATTCCTCTCGATTTATACATAATATAAATTTATACTAGTATAAGATTTATACTTTCAAATTTTTTCCATATTAAATAAATAGTCTTTATATTTGATTTAGGAACTATAGTTTAAACAGTAAATTAGATTTTAAAATTCACCTTCCTGCTCCATGTGAATCTGCCCTTAATCCCATTGACTTGTACTATAGTCCTCCAATAAACCAAAAAAACAAAAATTCATGATCATTGAATTTAAAGTTGCTTTGACATTCTTTAACAATAAACGGGTGTCAAATTGACTAGCCGCCGGGGTGTTCATTTGGTGGAGGTTTCGATGATTTTGATGAATAATAAGTACTCAAAAAATGACAAAAACATTATTAAGAAAATATATATATATATATATATATATATATATATATATATATATATATATATCTAAAATATATACACTCCAGATAAGTTAATGAAATAGTTGAGTGTCAATCAACAATGACAAAAGCATTGTTATATATATAAATGTCTAAGATATATAGAATCCAAATAAGTTAATGAAACGGTTGAGTGTCAATCAACCACTTGGAGAAAGGCTATATTCAATCGAGGGAGGATGACATAAGTTAATCAACCCCGTACATCTTATAATTTTTTAGTCAAGAAAGACTTAGAAGAAAGACGGCATCTTTATGTTGATTCTCTTTCTGAGAATCAGCAATGAACATAAGCACAAAGGAAGAAAAATATGCTTCACATAATCCTTTAAAATAAAAAAAATAAAAGTCAACAGACTTTCCTCCATTTGAAATTAAAATAGAAAATTTTGGATTAATTAAACAATGATTTGATATCTTCTTAAAAAAAATCTTCATATTTATTATACGTATTCATTGTATTTTGATGGATTTTTTAATATTAAAACAATTAAATATAAAGTTAAAGTTTAGTCCGCATAATATAGAATTTAATAAACATTGACCGAAACTATGATATATCATAATTTTTATTTTTTATTAAAAGATATAATATAAAAAGTAAGCTTTAAATGAATCTTTATTACAAAGGAATAGCATGATTCTTATACGAGGAGAGTAACGGAAATGTTAGAAATTTGCACTAACCGTGCTTTTCATCCTCAGGAATATCAAGAGAAATTTTTTTATTTTTTTTATTATGAAAAAGGAGGATAAATTTAAAATTTATTATTATTATTATTTTATAAATTTTAAAATATATCAAGTTATTTAGGTTAAAAATGTAATATAAAGATTAAGAATATTCAAAAAGTAGTAAAAAATTATAGTTATGATAAATTTAATGTTTAAAAGTTTTTGTAATGTTTTTTTAATAATGTTTTTCAATGCAATATCCATGGTTTTGTGAGGTTGTTTAATAAGTTTACAATCTTATATATATATGGTTGGTGTAGATGGAGGGATGGAAGTTCATCATTTTCCTATAGCCTTATGTAAAGATTACAATGTGTTTTTTGAGAATAATTGATAATTTTTGCTTTTAATCGATGGTAAGGTTAGTGTTGATTTTTAGTGTTTTAGAGGGCGAGATTTCTTGGTTTTAACACCATGATTATTGGTTTTAGGTATGAAAATTTTTGCCCGTAAATTTCCTTCTTCATCAACACAAACTTCAAAGTGTTGTTCATCATTTAGGCCATTTATCCTAATAGCAGTGAGGTACATATTTTGTGCAAATTGGAGATGAAGGTGTCTTCATCAATTTATCTATTGGCTAGGGTTGTGTCAATGGTGCAAATGGGATAAACAAACATCTAAATGAAGTTCTCTTCTTCTTCAACCCACATTCAAAAAATTCCTTCCAAAATCACTAAGCAGGGGGGTGAACCACAAGTTATTTTTGGGTCTAACCATTAGTAATGGCCATGTTTCCTACTCTATAGTTGATGTATGCATATGTTGTTGCTATCCATGGCCTTCCCAAGGTGCGAAGATATCCATTGAATTTGGTCTTGAGTTAGAGAACTAAGAAATCTATGAGATACTCCAAAGAACCAATAGAGACCATTATATCCTCTGGCATCCCCTTAGATCCTAATGTTGAAGTATCAACAAGTTGAAGCCCATTAGAGGTATGTCCTAATGACCTCTAGAGGTTTAGTTTTAGCATTATTTCCTTAGTCATGATATTTTAATTGTTATCCCTAAATCATGAAGGTATTATGGATCAAGTTATTTCTATGATCCAAACATTGATGTTCATGGTGGTTGATGAGACCTTTAGCCCTTAGGAATTATGTCTTAGCCTTCTGTGAACAAAGAATTGACTAGGAGCCAATCTTATTGGGTATCGAAGAAATCTATTGACATTTACACATCCTGTTGTTTTTCCAGTATACTGGAGTCTAGGTTAGAATATTACAATAATTGATGCTACTTATCCAAGTATCACAACAAACAACTTTGCACAACGAAACAATACACAATAGTAAATTTACTAGTGCACAAAATATAGACAACTTTTTTTTTACAAAAACCAACTTTGTTATATAAACAATATTATAATACAATAGTTTAGGGCTCTCGTACTAGGGATAATAACCCTCATACAATATCCAGGTGGATATTGGTGGCCACCCACCTATTCCACTTGGACCCTCACCATTGTTTCTTTAATTGTAGCATTGTTTACTATTTTTGGCAGTTTTTTGGGTCTTGAACTATCAGAGTTGTTTTGAGGCCATAAACGACTCTTTTTTTTTTTTTTTTTGCAATGGATAAACTTGTAGCTTTCAGAAGGGGTTTTCTCTCAAAAATTTTACTCCTCAGATAGATATTTCTAACGAGGTACCATATGCGTCAAACAGAGATCATATGTGAAAGTTACAAGCTCGAGAAGTCGATGTACCAATTTACTCCAATGGGGCCCACAAACATTTGGTGTTTCATCTCCTAGGGTTAGGTTTATGGATGTTTACAGTTTTCCATTGTTTCTCAATAATACATAGGTCTCCGAGCCTCATTGTAACATATCTCAAAAAGGCATGTAGTCGCCACTTCTCTTCTTAGAGATAAGTTACCGTCGCTTGGGCTAGCCTTATTTCCATTCTGCATGTAAAAAAAATTCAGTACTTTGTTACTAATGAATTGAAGTTATGTTTTCACTTTATCTCTATGTTTTTATGTATATATGTATTTCATTCCGCTCCTTCATAAATCTGGATCAATGCATCCACTAGTACAAGAATACAAGAACAAGATACACGGATGGTCTAGTTGATGTAATGCGCAATCACAAATGATTTGTTGTATCCAGAACACATTGTTGGTCCTTTTTATCCCTATCTGCAACAGTGATTCTATTAATGGTTCTAGTCCTTTAGGCCTCTGAACTCGACTCTCCAAATTCCCTCTAGTTGATCATAAGTTCATCTACAACCAACACATATGGTCTTCATGCTCACCAGTTGCTACATATTCCTTCAAGGACACAACCCTTAGAGAATTATTTCCCACTGTTGCTCCTCATCTACTTAGGTACTTATTCCCACTATTTTATTCATGTGCTGCTCCATTGAATACAAACATAGGGTAGGAGGGCTGCCACCTATCACTGCTAGAAGCCCTTCTCCAACAATGAACTTGGTCTACAAATTTCTCCTCTATAACATCCTTCTTTCGTCCTCCAAAGTGTAGAAAATCCACATAGATTGAACTAATCTTGTAATATGCTAAAATAAAATATTGAATCTATTTTTATAAATTGCAGAAACCAATTACAATCGTACAATCACATGAACAAGAAAGAAATAATTTCAACCACACACCAGAAAGATGTATCTAGGGAAATAAGTTAAAAATCTCGCTATCTATTTATTGCATTAAGTAAAAACTATGAAACAATACAATGTTATTTGCCTTCCTGAGAAACCTCTACACTATCTCTGATTGTCCCACGCTGATCCCATCAATAATGGTTTGATACTTAACCAATTTCCTGCCTCTGGGTTTCCACTCACCCTTTTTTACGTATTCTTGGAGGAATTGAGCCCCTATTAATTAGGAAATTCCCAAGAATTGATTGTGCAATTCATCTAAGGCGTCCTACTCACCTCATGCATGACCTGTACAATTTTCTATTTATACAACTGATAATCCTCTTCTCTTTAATTCCAATCTCAACTAGGCCTTCCTGAGAATTGACATGCAACAACTGTTTATAGCGAATTATCGGTTATTTGATTGATCACTGCATGCAAATTAAATCAGATTTAATTAACTGGACCTCTCACTAGCTCATCTCTCAGTTAGAACTATTTAAACTGATTTTAACTCAAATAATTGAGTTAACTAATTACAACTCAAAATAAATTGTAATTGAACCCCCTAAAACTTAGAGATAACTCTACATGTCTCCAGTTTGACCCCCAACTCAAATTCATTGAGCTTACTAAGTCTTCCTAACTCAATTAACTCGTACAAGTTATCATGTGATGTGGAATTACAATTTCCTTCTAATTTAATTAAGGTAAAATTAGATTAGAAGCCCTTCCTGTTGCCAATTTCAACACTCCCTCTCAACAATAAAGGGATTATTTTCTACCTCGATCATGCCTTTGTGAAACTCAAATTTGCTTCTTGACAATGCCTTCATCAATATTTCTGCATCCTGCCCCTCTGTGGGAATGTACTCTAATGACATAATCCATCTCTGCACACAATATATGAGATGGTGATACCAGATATCAATATTCTTGGAACTGTAATATCCCAAAATGGGAGAAACATGAATATAGAACATATGCGTAATTCCAACTACGGTAAAATATATACAAATTGGAAAAATGCTGGAAATACATCAAGACGTCAAACATACGAACAAAAACAGTTGATCCATATCATTATAATCACAACAAATGAATTTAAATAGTGCTCCAAAAATAATGCACTCAAGCCACAAGATGGTTGCAATACACTACTGAAACATAGCACTGGAAAGTATAAATTGTTGTTGTTGGGAAGACGAGATATATGTGAGAGGCTATTGCATTTCTCAGAAAGATCCAAGATATTAACCATGTATTCTACTCAAAAATCCTAGAAAAACCCAGAAATGGTTTGGCCAAATTTTGAGTTTGGAATTTCGGCCCTTTTTAGGTGGCACACTACACCCCTGTTGGCTAAGTTATGCACTCCCTGGATAAAACCACTAATATGGGGCTAAAAGAATTATTTATCTGCTGCAATAGCACCCACTTAGCTCACTAACTGAAGGTCTGGTCCATTCTCCCGATCCCAAGCTGAGAAACTTAGAATCTAGCTCCTCCATCGAATATGCAGTTGTTGCATGCACAACTGCTGGGTAATACTGTGTTGTCTAGGAGGGTTGATGATGTAGCCTACTGATAGATAATACAATGTTGATCCCAAGCTACTGAAGTGATCCTCAGAGTGAAGGATTAATCCCTCATAGGATTCCAAGCTGAGTTGCTTGGAACTTCCTCTTCTCCTCAAACCCTCATTGTAGAATTACACAATTCCTGCAGGAAATGTTGCTGCATAGGAGAATAGATGGATGTATTGATGCCAGACATGACAATGGAACTATTGGAAGATTGAAATGGATCCACAGTGTGAAGTTTTGATCCCTCTACAGGTTTCTCAACTGAAGTACTGAGAACAACCTTCCAACTCTCAAACCCAAGTTCAAGAATGCGTAATTCCTGTAGTTGGAAGTGCAGATGAGAGTGGCTGAAAGTGGCACTGATTGACGAATGATGAATTTTGCCCAAGAAAATATTCCCATAGTAGGTACTCGAAGTCCAATTTGGGTAAGGGTGGGATTCCTGCTCAAGAACACCCGGTGCTAAACAACACAACAGACTTAGCTAAACAATTCAAGCTTGCAAATAAATGTCTTACGACACTCAAAAACAAAAATCCACACTCCTTTGCTTTGCTGCCCTCATCTTCATTTTATGGTTGTGAGCCTTCTCTAGCCTTGGCCCACCTCATTACTGCGCTGCACATGTGGCCACTAGCCTCCATAAATACTATGATGTCCTCCATGATCTCCATCATCTCTGCAGTGACTCTCCACTCCATCCATCATGTGTGCATTTAATGCACCACTTCCTCCATCACTTCATCATTATTTCTCCATTATCTCCATCACATTCCTCATTATTGCTCCATTACCTCCACTCTTTCTTCATTGTTATGCTTCTCCACTACTCCACTACTCAACTATCCCACATTCACACTATAGAAGTGAATTTTATTCATCTACTGGGTTTATGGGTCCCTCCACCCTTTTATTTACTTATCTAAATAAGAAATGTAAGAACTCTAATATTCTAATTAGCTTTTGGAAAATTTGGAATATTACAGTCCTCCCTGCCAAAATGTTGCTTGTCCTCAAGCAACTGCAAAAGTTGATGCTATATAAGTCCATCTCCCTCCCAAGTGGCATCCTCATATAAAAGGTTTCCCCATTTGCTCCAATGTGTTATGAATTCCCAGCTCCATAGTTGCCTCTCTATAATGTCTAGAATGACCTCGAGCTGTGTAGCGAGATGCCTCTCCTCCTCAATGAGTCCCCAAGTGGCAACCATTTGTTGTTCAAGAGCCTCTTCTTTGCATGAGATATGTGAAGTGTAGTGGTTCCTTACCCAAGTGGAAAGTCCAAACTCATAAACTCTCTCTCCAACCCATGCTACATGGAGTAGGTTGTGTCTCTCCATGCTCCAATCCTTGGGCCTGGTAGCCTTTCTTTCTCTAAGCATAATCTCAACACTATGAAAAGTAGGAAATATAGACATATGGATTGACGTATGAAATGTTGAACCATACTCTCCCAATAGAAGCCACCGCAGCAATTCCTCTTATTTCCATACCACATCATCACCATACCAAGTATGGTAGCCATACTCTCTCAAGAGAAGCCACCGCAACAATGCCTCTTGCTGCCACATCACATCATCATCATACCAAGTATAGTGGCCATACTCTCCTAACAGAAGCCAATGTAGCAAGGCTTATTTTTTCCATCCCACATCATCATTATGCAAGGTATGGGAGAATTTCAATCCATATTCTCCCAAGAGTAACCAGTGCAACAATGACTCTTGCTGCCACCCCACATCAACATAATGCAAATCATGAAGCAACGATCTACAGATTTACATGTAGAATGTCACGCCAGACCAACATAGTCAGGTTTTTTGTTGCCACATCATATGAGCATCATCCAAAGTCCCACACAATAACATACCCATTGACATGTAATATGCCATGTGATGGCCAAACTCTCTCAAAAGTAACCAACACAACCATGCCTCCTACTGCTGCATCACCTCAGTACTATGCAAGGCATGGAACATAAAAATGTGAAATGTCGGGTGGTAACCATACTCACCCAAGAGAATCCAGTGCAGCCAGGCTTCATGCTGCCTTGTGTCATAGATTTGCAAGTAGCTTTCCAACCATTTTCTCATCATCTCCATCCATCCATCCAACTATGGGTGATGAATCATATCATGCACCAGCTCGGTATCCACCCAATGGAGAAGCTTTCGCCAAAAAATTCTCATAAAATAATTGTCCCCATCACTATCTATGGCCTTGGGAAGACCATGAAGCGTGAAGACACCCCAGAAAGATAATCCGGACATGGGTGAAGAGATTTACTATGTGAAAATGTTGAAGTAATGTGCATACCTAGACAGTGGATCAATGTCAACAATACCATCCTCCTCAATCTGATGACAATATTTGCACTCCGTTATATGTCGAAGTGCATCCTCCTTGAGGTCTCTCCATGAGAACCTCTCTCTGATGGCCTGGTAGAACCTATGAGGTTCTAAATATGCTGCTTTCATAAACTTCTCTTTGAGTTGTGAGGTGCTCATCAAGAAGGCTTTGTCCTGATAATGGAATATGTTATCCATTACATGATGTCTACCATCAAATAATAATTGGGCCCTCAAATCATCACTTCTCCTTAGTGATAACACTACTGATCTCCATGATAGCGCATTTTTTTTCTTAGGGCCCTCTCCATAAACAATGTTGAACTCATAGTCTTGCATTGTACTGATCCACTGTTGCTACCTCCTTTGTAGTTGTTGCTCCTCCTCAAAAATATTTCGGAGACTATGGTGGTTGGTCTTCACCCGAAATCTACTTCCAATAAAAAAATGCCAGAATTTGACCAATGCATGCATAATGGCCAATATCTCTTTGTTGTAAATAGAATACGACAGCTCATGTGACAGTAACTTTCGGTTCTTGAATGTTGTAGGTTCCTTGCATTAGGACTATGCTAATCCCATCCTCAGATAATCCACACTCCCACATAAAGTGATGTGTGCAACTCAACAATGTTAAACTAGGATAGCTATACATATTCTCCTTGAACTAGATAAGGGTCCTATGCGCAGTGATAGTCTGGTGCTCCAAATAAAAAATGTGCTCTAACCTTTGGTCATGCAATTTCCTTGATGGCATGACCCCACAAATCTCAAGATGATGTGTCGAAACAATCTGGGTGGAAATTTTTGCATACCTTGTATCAGCTGATGCTTAGGAACATCTTGCAAAGCTACAAGAGTTCCTCCAACCGGTGCAATTTCTTCTCCAACTATTGGCGATGGTGGTGGTTTCTCCTCTACTGCTACACCAACACTGGTATTTTCTTCCTCTTCCTCATGCACCTCCTGAATCATGTATGGGACTCTCAATGTCAAATTCTCAGGACCATCTTGTAAAGATGTAAGTACTCCTCCCACTCATGTAAGTACCTCTACTTCAGCTGTTGGTGGTGGTGGTGGTAGTTTCTCTTCTCTCGGAGTATCAGTGATGACATCTTCCTTTTTCTCCTCATATACTTCCTTATCAATGTCGGAAAATGTCTCAATGGAAAGTGCCTCTGGTTTTCCTCTGTCAAACCTCTTTACCAACCTTTGAGTGAACTATGTATACACATTCACTATTTCATGTTTCAATCTGTCGAACCACCAATCCTTTGCTTAACCCTCAAGGTGTAGCACTGCAATATGAATAGCCTCTTCTTCCGCTACTGTGCGTAGTTGGAATAAATCATCTAACTTCTCCATCCAAGCCTTTGTCGTGTTTTTGGATGACCCATCGAATGTAGGCAAAAAAAATATATTCTGCATATTTCCTTTTCTTCTATTTTTGTTGTGGGGTCTCCGGTTCTCTTTTATCTGCCAAAGCAACTGGAAATTCAGATTCTCTTTGAATTATCTAGATTGAGATTTTTACTCTACAAGATAATCACTCAGATTCTCATGCTCCAAATATCCTCCATCTCCATGCCATTCATTTCCTTTTGCAAGGAAAGTGGGCATAGTAGGGCATTGTGGAACTTTCTACATTGCTGGTTTCTTATACTGCTGATAGGAAGTGCTTGTACCTTCTCCATTCTGAAACCCTCTTTTCATTTCCCTTCTCATTTCTTTGATCTCCATGGTGAGATCCTACATAGATCTGAAGAGAAGTGTGGAAAAACTCAATCCTTCCGCCATTGAAGACTTCTTCTTTTTCTGCTTCTTCTTCTTATTCTTCTGATGTCATGAAATGCCCACAAACTAAGACAAACATCATACTCTGATACCACTCTAATATCCCAAAATGGGAGAAACGGGAATATAGAACATATGCATAATTCCAACTACGGTAAAATACATACAAACTAGAAAATTTTTGGATATACATCAAGACATCAAACATATGAACAGAAATTACTGAGCCATATAATTATGATCATAGTAATTGAATGTACATAGTGCTCTAAAAATAATGCACTCAAGCCACAAGATGGATGCAATACAATACCGAAACATAGCACTGGAAAGTATAAATTGTTGCTGTTGGAAACTATTGTTGCTAGGAAGAAGATATATGTGTGAGAGGCTATTGTATTGCTTAGAAAGATATAGGATTTTAACCACGAATTATACTAAAAAAAAAAAAAAAAACCTAGAAATGGTTTGGCCATATTTTGAGTTTGAAATTTCGGCCCTTTTTGGGTGGCACACTGCACCCTTGTTGGCTGAGTTATGCACTCCCTGGAGACAAATGATGATATGGGGCTGAAATAATGATCTATTTTTTGCAATAGCACCCACTTAGCTCACTAACTGAAGGGTTGGTCCCTTCTCCCGATTCCAAATTGAGAAACCTAGGATCTAGCTCCTCCATTGAATATGTAGCTGCTGCATGCACAACTACTAGGTGATATTGCATTGTCTAGGAGGGCTGATGATGTAGTCTATTGATAGATAATACAATGCTGATCCTAGGTTGCTGAAGTGATCCTCAGAGTGAAGGATTAATCCCTCACAGGATTCCAAGCCGAGTTGCTTGGAAATTCCTCTTCTCCTCAAATCTGCACTGTAGAATTACGTAATTCTTGCAGAAAATGTTGCTGCATAGGAGAATATATGGATGTCCTGATGCAAGACATGAAAATGAAATCCAGGAAGACTGCAGTAGATCCACAGTGTGAAGGGTTGATCCCTCCATAGGTTTCTCAGCTGAAGTACTGAGAACAACCCTCCAACTCTCAAACCCAAGTTCAGGAATGTGTAATTCCTATAGCTAGAAGTGTAGATGAGAGTGGCTGAAAGTGGCAATGATTTCCAGATGATGAATGTTGCCCAAGAAAACCCTCCTAGAGTAGGCACTCAAATTCCCCCATGGGTAAGGGCAGGATTCTCGCTCGGGAACACCCGGTGCTAAACAACACAACAGACTTAGCTAAACAACTGAAGCATGTAAAGTAATGTCCTATGACACTCAACAATAAAAATCTAGACTCCTTTGGTTTGCTTCCCTCATCTTTCTTTTACAGTTGTGAGATTTCTCTAGACTTGGCCCACCTCATTATTGCATTGCACATGTGACCACTAGCCTCCATAAATATTGCGTTGTCCTCCATGATCTCCATCATCTCTACAATTACTCTCCACTCCCTCCATCATGTGTGCATTTAATGCAGCACTTCCTCCATCACTTCATCATTATTTCTCCATTATCTCCATCATCTTCTTCATTATTTCTCCATGACCTCCACTCTTTCTTCATTATTATGTTGCTCCACTACTCCATATTGCTACTCCACTACTCAACTAACCCACATTCACACTATAGAATTGGATTTTATTCATCTACTGGATTTATGGGTTCGTCCACCCTTTTATTTACTTAACTAAATAAGAAAATTAAGAACTCTAATATTCCAATTAGCTGATGGGAAAATTTGGAATATTACAGGAACTTTCATGAAAAACTGGATTAACCAAGAGTTTGATACAACTATGGTTATCACAATAAACCACTTTCATATCCATCTGTCAACCAAACAAACCAACAAGTATCTTCATCATCTATATGGCCTCACATGTTGCCTGACTAGTTGCCATGTTCTTTTCCTATGTTGAAATGAGTGCAACTGATCTCTGTTTCCTACTGTACTAGGAAACTACTGCTGATCCTATGCTCAAGATGCCCCCTGATGTGCTCTTCCTGTCGAATGAAATCCCTTCCCAATTTTCATTTGTGAAGCCTTTAATATTCACTCCCTCTATCTATTTATAACATAGCCCAAACTATGTAGTGCCTCTGAGGTATCTCAACACATTCTTTCTTGCCTTTCAAAAGAGCTTGGTATGCTTAACCATAGCTTGACTAAGTTGGTTAACCACATAGCATATGTCTGGTCACATGTTCACCAAATACATGAGTGAACCCACAAGATTCCTGTAGATGGTAGAATCTACTACTTCACCTGAGGTAGCATCCTCCTTCCTCTAGTTTCTTGCTAGAGGAGTCTCCATGGGTTTGCTGCCCTCCATGTGGAATTTACTGAGAATCTCATTGGCGTATTTTTCCTGAGACACAAATAGCTCCCCATCTCTTTTCAAAATTTCCAAATCCTGGAAATAATGCAAGAGCCTCATGTCCTTCATCTCAAATTCTCTTACAAGATCCCCTTTGCGAGACTTGATGAATTGCTCATCACCTATCAGTATCAAATCATCGACATAAAGTACAATGATCAAAATTTTACCTTCTACCACAATATGGTAAAGGTTCACATTTTCTTCACTCTCGGTGAAGTCTAACCCGATGAAGTAGCTGTCGATCCTGGTGTACCAAGAACGAGTTGCTTGTTTCAACCCATACAATTTTCTCTTGAGTCTACACACATGCAACTCTTTTCTGAAGGTCTCAAAACCTTTCGGTTTCTCAATGTACACCTCTTCCTCAATCACCCGATTGATTAATGTTGTCTTTAAATCCATCTGGTGTATCTTCCATCCCATCTGCACTGAGAGTGAAAGGATGGATATGATCGATGAGTACCTTGCAACTAGTGCAAAGGGATCATCGTAATCAATCTCCTCCACCTGAGAAAACCATCTGGCCACAAATCTGGCCTTGTGCTTCTCCACACTCCCATTTGCTGCCTTATTCACCTTGTAGATCCACTTGGATCCTACAACTGACTTCCCCTCTGGTCTTAGGACAACTTCCCATGCATTGTTTATGATAGTTGAGTCATACTCCTCAGCCATGGAATTAAAATAAATTGGTTGTTGCACTACTTCCTCGAAAGAGGATGGCTGATATCTCTACACCTTAACTCACAAGAGCTATGTATCCATTGTAAAACTATGGGGACCTTCTCTGCTTCTGATGTGATGTGGGTGCTCCCACATTCTCTCTAGCATCAAGCATCAACCTATCAGCCTCTTTGGTGTGCTTTCTTCTGTCTAGGGATGTATTTGCATGAGTGGGTGCTTCCACTCTCCACACCTCTGCTTGTGGTTGCTCCACATCTAGAGGCTCTTATTTTGGAGCTAAGAGCTCATCAAATTCATGCAACTAAAGCTCCCTCTCAAGGGAAATTCACATGGCCTTCCTTTCATCAAATTTCACATCTCTTCTGACCACTGTCATCTTGTGTGTTGGAAAGTACACTCGATAGTTGTGAGATGTATCAGTATACCCCACAAATATCCCCAACTCAATTATTGGCTCTAGATTCTTCCTAGCATCTTTGGTCACATGGAAATAAAATAATGAACCAAAAATTTTAAAATGTGGCTCATTTGGTCTCTTAACTGAAAAAGATTCATATGGTGTACTCATCCCAAGTATCCGATGAGGACTTCTGTTCTTCACAAACACTATTGTATTGCATGCTTCTACCCACAGATGCAACGACAGGATCTAATCATGCAACATCTCTCATGCTGCTCCCACAATAGTTCTTTTCTTCCTTTCTGCAACCCCATTTTGTTGTGGGTTATGAGGTGCTATAAATTCCCTTTGAATTCCTTCAGAAGCACAAATTTTTTTAAATTCTTTAGAGACATATTCTCCACCATTTTCGCTCCTAAGAGCCTTCACCTTCTTCCCTGTATCTTTATTGACAAGTGCTTTGAAATAACAAAACTTTTAGAACGTATGATCTTTCTTCTATATGAAGAAAATCCAACACTTTCGTAAAAATTCATTTACAAAAATCACATAATAACTGTGTTTTTTTGTGGAATTTATCAAGAACAATCCACAAACGTTTGAGTGAACTCTCTCAAGGATCGCCTTTGCTCAAATTTCCTTATTGTGAAAGGTGGCTTTGGTATAATTCCCTAATGTACACCCTTTGCACGTATTTCGCTACTCAAGTGCACCCTTTGGAAGTCCTATAGAAATCTACTGCATGATCCTCAAAGCACGATGGTGTAGATGGCCCAACCTTTTGTACCATAACTCACCGATATCTCAGCTCTCCACCTTCTCTGATTTCATGATCAAGGCAACACAGTCTTCTGCATCCAATTTGTAGACGTTCTTTACTCAAACCCAAATCTTCTTCACCTTTATCATGGCTTTGTGACGAAGGAACACCTTTCCTTTGCTAAATATCACATCATAGCCATGGTATTCGGACATAGAAACAAAATAATTATTCTTTAAACCAGGAACATACATGACATACTTTGATATGAGAGGATTACCTAACTCCCTTTGAAAGGTAAGTGTACCAATGATGGTAGTGTTATACCTCCCATCATATCCCATCTTGACGTGCATTTGGGGATCCTTATCCTCCAAGCTACTGAATAATTCTTGTTTTGGTTCATATAGAACGAAGCTCCATTATCTAAGTACCACATATAAACCATCATCGATGACACAATGCATGCGATGAGGGTGAAATCCAACTCGAACTGTGAAGCAAGTGCTTCACCTACCGCTCCTCCTAAGGGCTTCTTGCTGGTATTCTTGTGCGGACACTTTGTAGCATAGTGTCGAAGCTCATGACAATGAAAACATTTTACCTTTGAAAAGTATCACTTATTTCCTAATTTACTAGAATATGATTTGGAATGGGGCACCTTCCCTTTCCCTTTCTTCGCCTTTCCAATGAAGCCACAATTATCCTCATCATCCATCTTTGATGAGGATCCATCTCTTGTGTTCCGCTGAATCTATTCTTGTACCAAGTTGGACAAAAATCACTCCTGCTATGGTAGCTTCTCCATCCCATTCACCAATTCCTAGTAACTGTGCCAACCCTTTGGAAGTCATAGAAGTGCTAGGCTCACCAAATCATCCTCGGAAAGAGTCACACCAACACTTCAAAGCTCATCTCGACATTGAGTGAAATTATTAAAGTATTTTGGGATCATGTTGTCCTTCTCCATCTTGATATTTTTGATCTTGTCCTTCAGCACCAGCTTCCTATGGTCATTTCTACTCTGAAACATATCTTTTAAGGCCTTCCACATAGCATATGGGCTTTCCTTTCCATGGAGGTTTGAGACAATATGATCTCGAACTCCTTCTAACAAAATCCTTCTCGTATTCGCTACATTATTCTTCCATGCATCAAGATTTTTAGCATCTGCTACTATGGGCTTAGGAATATCATTGTTTATGAATTCCTTCATTCCACTGTCCTCCAACACTACCTCCATCATGTCCTTCCATGCTATGTAATTCGAACTACACTCAAGGGAATATTCGAGTCTAAATCCACAGAAAGACATCATGATCTGATGTTTGTCTTGAATAATAAATTTGCAAATTCAATTCACCTATTAAAACAAACTCTAGTTATTGTCTTCTATAATTATTCCTACTCTGATACAATGTATAAAATCCACATATATTCAAATGATCTTGTAATATTCTAAAACAAAATATTGAATCTATTTCTACAAATTGCAGAAACCAATTACAATCGCACAATCACATGAACAAGAAAGAGAAATAATTTCAATCACAAACACAAAGATGTATATGGGGAAAGCCTTAGCTGAAACCATGATATCTGTATATTACGTTAAGTCAAGAATATGAAAAAATAAAATGTTATTTCCTTTGTTGAGAAACCTTTGCACTATCTCTGATTGTATCACACTGATCCCAAAAATAATGGTCTGATATTTAACCAATTTCATGCCTCTGGGTTTCTCAACCTTGCTTACGTATTCTTGGAGGAATTGATATCCTATTAATTAGGAAATTCCAAATAATTTATTGTGCAATTCATCTGAGGCGTCCTTCTGACCTCATGCATGACTTGTGCAATTTTCTAATTATACAACTGATAGTTCTCTTCCCTTTAACTGTAATCTCAACTAGGACTTCCTTAGAACTAACATGAAAAAAATATTTATAGTGAATTATCAATTATATAATTGATCACTTCATGTGAATTAAATTAGATTTAATTCACTGGACCTCTCACTAGCTCATCTCTCAGTTAGAACTAGTTAAACTAATTTTAACTCAAATAATTGATTTAACTAATTACAACTCAAAATAAATTGTAAATGGACCATCTGAAACTTAGAGAGAACTCTACATGTCTCCAGTTTGACCCCCAACTTGAATTGACTGAGCTAAATAAGTCTTCCTGACTCAGATAAGTCATATAAGTTGTCACGTGATGTGGACTTACAATTTCCTTCTAATTTAATTAAAGGAAAATGGGTTTGATTTAGTCAATGTGACTAAATGCATATTCTAAGAATCTTCCTTGATTGAGTCTCTTTGCGTTGCCCCTTTTCACATTTAAGGAGTCTTCAAATTGTTTTGTTGAATTTGCCTCCATTCACATTGAGCTGCTTTATTCCTGGATCCATTCTTTTAAAGACAAGTTGAGTTGACTTGGTCAACTTAACCTTGTTCACACATGTGGATGCTTGAGTTGGTTATTTCATGGCACCTTTTCACATTGTGAGGGGTTTTTATTCATGCTTGAGTAGTTTTATTGAGCCTCCTTGCTCAATTATTCATGCACTTGAATTTATTGGCAAAAATTAATGTTCCACTTAGCTATGAGCTAAGTTGGGGACATTACAGTCTCCCCCTCCCAAATTTTTCTTGTCCTCAAGCAACTTCAAGGGTTCTGCAAAAATTTCCCTCCTTCTTGTGGCCTTCTTATCCATAGTCTTCTTCTTTGCTTCAGATTTTATACAAAAGTGTTGGCTTGTGGTGAATATGCCCAATGGCTCTTGTCACGGAAGAATGGAAGGATGATATGGAAACCTTCTTGCTGATCCAAGGCCTCCTCAAGATAGGAGTGGTGACAATCATGGAGCACTTCATCATCAATGAAGGACTCTCCTCCCCATGCTATCATCCAAGCAAAATTTGTTGCCTCCCAAGATGGAAACTCATAATAAATCTTCTCCACCTTGAGCTCTTGAAAATAAGGTGGGCTGAATGACTAAAAATGATAGGCAAAATAGCCTATCCCACATTGTCTCCCTCTCCAATCATGGCAAGAGTAGAGCACATACTGATTTTGGGCTGAAATAAGGGTGCCCTTTGATGGAAAAACTAAGGTTGGATCTCCAAACATCCTTCCTCCAAAGTCATGGATCCTGCTGGCCCGAACCATTCCATTCAAAGTGAATGGCACATCACCACCATATGTCATCCAAATCAGAAAGTTGTCGAATTTTATGTGCAAGTGAATATGATACATATGGCCTCCATGGTGGGTATAACGCAGTTTTCCCAACTGCTGATTTAAAACATCAAGTGGCAAGTTGCCTCCCAAAGAATTTTCAGCGATGCATGTCAACTCATCTACTAGAAAGTAGTGATCAAAAATTATATCAGCTGCATACAATCAAAACAACAAGGCACTTGCTCCAAGTCATGTAGAGATGGGTGATCATCATTGCAAAAATGTGGCCCTAAAGTGACCATAACACCCATGAATACTCTTGCTCTCTTGCAGAGCAATGCATTGCTTACAATTGCTGAGAAGATACAAATTCTTAATAGAATGGTCAACAAGCATATATATGTATTTCTTACCATGCCTCGTGTGTGAGCTGAAGATGTGATCCATGAGTGAGTCCTCCCATAACAATCTCCTCATAAATTTATGAAAAATGAAAGGATGCACACTTCTTTGGAAATACTCTATCATTAGAAACTTTCTCTTAGAGGACAGCGCTATAGGCTTAAGTAGAAATGCTCTTGGCACTCCATGACTCTTCTTCTTGACATTCCACATGTAAAACCCATTCACTCTTGTGCTGCTATGTGAGAGGTCCTTCCTCCCTTCCATTATTGCTGAAAGGTAGCCTTCTTGCACTTTGGATGTGCCATGCATTCCTCTTGGAATGTTGTGTTGAGTATGGAGAGTTTTCAACCCATACTCTCCCAAAATTAGCCATAGCAACAAGGGCTCTTGTTGCTTCCTTACATTATCCATGTGTGGATCATGGAGCGATGATTCAATGATGGACATGTGGGGTGCTCCATCAACATAGTGCAAGCTAACTCTCCCATTCCACACCATGTGAGAGTTGTTTCTCCTCCCAACCCAAGATTCATACTCGAAATACATCTCAACCCGAAATACATGTGAATGCATGAGACATACTTCAAACATGGGAAAATATTTGGACATAAGATTCAACATATAATGTCCAAACCCTCCTTGTGACAGCCATAACAACCATTCCTTCCCATTATGCAACCTTCTCTTGGAATATAAGGCATGATTCATGAGAATCATAAATTCTGGGGAGTACCCACACTCACCCAACAGAAACCAACGCAGGTTTCCTTCTCCTTGCTTCATATCAGGATATGGTAAGTGGTTTTCATGCCACTTACTTGCTGATCTTATCACTTCACCATGGCTGAAGATGAAATGTATATTTTTGTATTTAGGGAAGCACCCATCATAGTGCATCACCTTCCACAACTCATCAAGGAGGTGGCCATACTTGAAAACAATCTTGGCCCATAGTTGGCCATGAAGCTTATAAGGTAGAACACTCCCCTTGGGAGTTATGGCCTGCACATATAAGGTAAGAGATCACATGCAATCATAAAATAAAATGTTACTTTCATAAATATGCTTCTTACCCACAACCTCCAGTGCTGTGATGGTGTCTCCTCCGACCTCTGGTGTCTTCATTGTATCATGTTGAGGGAACACTTTGTTTTTCTTCTCATCAGGGGATTGCCCCAATGGCCCCTCTTAAAATAAGGAGACATCAAGGCACAGATCATCATGGAGAGATGGATGAACTGATGTGCATGGATCTTCCTGCCTTCCTTGTGCAACATTCTTCATAAACATAGAGGGGTAGATATTGCTTACCCCATGAAACTCTGTAATATTCCAGGTCTCACCATTTGATAATGATGGCACATACTGCACATGGATTTTGCCACAATCTCTATATGTGAGATTCTATGCAACTCCTTGCAAAGGTGTAAGAGCTTCTCTCCTTGGTGCAAATGTCCTCACCACTTCTTCTTCTTGATATGCTAGAGGTGCCTCTGTTATGACTGCACTGTCACCCCCAGCTCTTCTCTGAATGTAGGAAATGTCCCATCCTCAATAGGAAACGCTAGATCTTGGTATTCCCTTGAAGGAGGAATTCCCATGTCTTCTTTTTATTCTTCTTGAAACCTCTTAAAGGTTTCACTGTAGTCCTCTTCTCCTTGAAACCCTCTTGGAGTTCCACTGCATCTTTCTGCTTCCAACTGTTCAACCCCCTTTGAGAGGCTCTTCTTGGATCTGAATATTCATGAGATTAATCTCATCCTCTCCATACTGTATGCTTTCTACTTGTGCTTCTCCTCATCACTTCTCTGATAGCTTGATATCACAGGCTAGGCTATAGATCATGCTCTGATACCACTGTAATGTCCCAAATGAGGAAATTCTCATGAATCCGGCAAATGAAAATCCTTTTTCAAGAAAACATTAACAATCAACAACTGGATCTATTCCAGAGATTGAATGTAGGGGAATTAACTGGATATGTCACCTATGAAAATAGGGTGATATCTAGAGGCTAGTTGGCCCATTAACAGACTCTGTCTATAGAACTATGTTGAAGGCTAATATTTCCATTTCAGGACTATTGACAAGCAGCTCAAGGAAAACGTTGTATAAGCCAAATTATGCAACAAAAATGAAGATTAATGCTTGGTTCCTCTCATATGGGCTGTATGTGACTTATGTATGGAATATCAGCTGAAAAAAATGAACTTAGAGACCTTAAACAAATCTCCCATAAACTAGACTAGTTGAAAACTGCTGAAAGAGGAAGATTGCAGCAAAATGGAAATCCTACTTTAGAATTTGCTTAAATTCTTCAAAAACTCAAGAGGAATCAGAAAATTATCATATCAGAGGCCATATCATATGCATAGCTCATCATTTATCAAAAACTACAACAAACATCACTCCAGAAAGACAACCAAGTGGGGAAAAGCACCACTAGTGACCCAGAAATGCTATTTTACTGAGTACTGAGTTACAAAAGTATAAAATAATGGTTTTTTCCTTTACATTAGAAAATATATGAGCTGCATGCAAGAGGATTTCAGAAGCAAATATCAACAACAAAGTTAAACAGGCCTCCCATGCTCAAATAGATGAAAATGGACAAAAACCCCAAAACATGCAAATGTCGGAGCTGCTGCAAAAGACACTGCACAGTATATTGAAGTAAATACTCAGAAAATGGAGAAATAAATCTGATATTCATATTATATTACTCAATGAGGCAAAGAAACAGAGATCTAATCTTCTTTACAATGAAACTATGATCCCCGGCAAGGGTTTTCCCACATGTGATGAAAACACAATGAATCAGCTGTAGATATAAATTGGAATAATAAGTATGACTATAGCTCTGCATGAAATGGCTGAATATACATGAGAAATGGCTGCAATTCTATTAATCAACTCCCGGAATAAGAATTGAGCTTCCCTTTGGGAAACTAGCTCAAAAACAATGGGGTTTTAACCCCTTCCACTGCACCTCTGGGAAAATAACGTAGTATCCTCAAGGGAATGTGCAGAAATAGAGCACAATTGCTTGGCCTAACACCTGAAAGTGGAAATTGTAGATCAGAACCTTCCCTTAGATCTCTTTCTACAAGATCTCCAAGAAAAAGTTGGGCATTCCTGCATGAGAAAACCCTTGCACTAAGAAGTGCAGAAACTTAGCTAAACAAATAAGTATGCAGGAATTCTAAGCAGACCTCATGAAAGTATAATTTCCAATCTAAACCCAAATGGCTTCCCTTCCTTCATTATATAGAAATTGAGCTTCTCCTCCAAGGGCCCCACTCCACTAGGGTTTGCTTCCTTGCTAAGATTTCCCTCTCTAGGGTTATGTTGTCCCATTAAGTGGAGGAAAACTAGATGATGCGTGGTTTGATTTAGTCAATGTGACGAAATGCATCTTCTAAGGATCTTCCTTGATTGAGTCTCTTTTCCTTGCCCCTTTTCACATTTAAGGAGTCTTCAAATTGTTTTTCTGAATTTGCCTCCATTCATATTGAGCTGCTTTATTCATGGATCCATTCTTTTAAAGACAATTTGAGTTGACTTGGTCAACTTAACCTTGTTCACACATGTGGATGCTTGAGATGGTTATTTCATGGACCCTTTTCACATTGTGAGGGGTTTTTATTCATGCTTGAGTAGTTTTATTGAGCCTCCTTGCTCAATTATTCATGCACTTGAATTTATTGGAAAAAATTAATGTTCCACTTAGCTATGAGCTAAGTTGGGGACATTACAATTCTGTTCCTGGCCGAGGGTGGGAATGGAGATCAGAAGCAGAATCCATCACTACTCGTTCGAGGGCATGCTGCCAAGGCCACTACTAGGGGAGACACCAGATGAGACATTGAGTAAAGTGTCTTGGCTACAACTAAAACCCATACTATAAGAGCTGGACACGAGGGTAAAAGGCTTCAATCGGGTAATGCAAACTCTCACCAATTCTTCTCTTGTATTTCCTACTTTTCAAAGTTTCAGGCCTCAAATTTTGCATCACCTTCCATAGTTGCACCCATAATCATTGCCCTACTTTCCACCATATTTAATTCACCCCTAGAAACCACAGTAGTTCCAATCTGAAAGAGTAAGGCACCTAAACCATCCATAGCCACTCCTAAGGCCAAGAAATCAACGGTCATGGTGCCTAGGAAAATAGTTGATCTCACTGAGGAAGATCACACACAACCTATGGATATGAGAGCACCAATTCAAGAGGAGCCAGAGGTGGCACCCTAGGTAACCTCCGAGCTACCCGTGTTCAATCCGTTTTCAGTTTTTAATGTTCAAACTTCGTCTCCACCCCAAACTCATACCTCCTCACCTCGCACTCACCATTCATTGCCACACGTCATTCACTTCCAAAGACCGTTCCACCCACACTCCATCCACATCAGTAACAATTTCAGACCCAGTCAATACAAGAAGCAAGACAAATGGAGACAACAGGGTAGAGGTTAACTCGAGTACGACATTGGTACCCGAGGTTAACCAACCTCTTGTGGGACATAGCACTTTTATCGACCTATTAGTTCCTAGGGAATCTTTTATTGCAGACACAACGCCCTCGCTCAAGGAGCTGAACCCTTTTCAGCAAGAAAATATGATACTGCAGTAGGTTCAACCAACCACAAGCATGAACAACCTGGGGAGTCAGCTGCCATAAAATAACCAACCCACATAACTACCTGAGCACTCAGCCAGATCGATAGCCACCAGCCAACCCCTCAGAGAAAGGTCGCTAAACAACGATATGTCTAGAGCTAAGAGTATGCATACTTGGGGCATAAAACAACTGTACAACTTCATCTAGTGTGCGGCACAACGGGCTAAAGGACTAAAAAATGACCTCCAACAGAGGTTCGAATAACAACAACTGAAAATCAATGTGCTTACTAAAGAGCGCAACTAGGAAAAAGGAGAGAAGGACAATCTGCAGGAACAACTGGAGAAGGTGATAGATATTTTCAAGGATCTCTGGCCAACAGTAATGGCTTAGGATGACAAGACACCGAGAGACATATCGGCTTGCACTATAGTCGAATGGTCTATCCACGTGAAGATAGCTTGTGCCAATCTCAGCAAGGAAAATCAAGAGCTAAAGGAAGCGCTCGCGACCAGACCGACGTTACCAGATCCTGTTGTCATGTATGCCGAGAAGGTCACAGAGAAGCATAAAAAAGCGACCAGAATGCAGGAAACCATGGGAACCATGGTGAAAGAGGCTTACAACCTTCTGAAACATTTTCATGAGTGTTCAACCTCGGTAACTATGAAGACCCAACCAATCTCGGCACAACTGCAGCAGCCTTCACGAGAAATAAAGGAGGCCACAAATCTCATCGGCATAACTCAGTTATACAATCAAGCGGAGGCACTGGAGACCACAATATAGAATATTGAAGAGCATTCTACTGCCACAAAGCAGGTCCTCAGGGAACTGAGGCAACCTATCAAGCATACCGCAAAAGCAATACAAAAAATGGTCGCTGAGGCCGAAATTAAGATTAAAGAAGTATTCAGCAAACTGTCAGTCGTTGCAGGAGAAACGAAAGCTGAACGAGTTTCCACAGAAACTGACCAACTCATAAAGGAATGGCAACAGGCTGTTAACGAATTTTTTGAACTAAAATATTTAGCGTTGGCAAAGGTTCCCGAGTTGGGGCCCTTTTTTGGACAAGGAGAGGAAATGGAGAAGACAGGGCTGGCCATAGAGGCAGACAGACCAATGGAGACCGAGGCAGTAGAAAAATATTGAGTCAGGACGAGTCAATAGCATGTGGTCAAAGCTTGTTGGGGCCTTGTTTTGAAAATGAAACGGTTTTTGAGTTGCGGATAACAAGTGGTGGAGTGCAACCATGGTATACAGGTTGCGGAGAGCTGGAGAATAGGTGGTGCGGCAGTTGTGGAAAACCAGCACAGATGGGAGGAATGAGCAACAAGGATAGGCAGCAGAACTCCCAGTGATCAGGAATATGCGGAAAACAACAAAGCAGGAAAAGAGGGAAAAATGACAGTCATGTTGGAAAAGGAACAAATAAGCAATTATCCAGTGGAGACAAGAGGTTAGTCTAGTAGAGGGTTGAGGAAGAGGGCCGCAGGAGAGCTCTGTTTTGTTCTGTTCTGTTCTGTAACTGTTGTAATCTGTCACTCTGTAATCAAATCTGAGGAGTAACGTAACTGTCGGGTATTGATAATGAAATATACTTTTTCCTGTGTCTGATGTTCTAAGCTCTGTGTTAAGCATATGGTTATGGTGAATTTATTACCCACTTTTAAATTTTAATTTTGCATCCTGAATATGCTTCATCAGTGGTATCTTGTGCAAAGTAGTTAGATTTTTTTGCAGTTCCTAATTCTTTATGTTTTTCTCTATAGCGGTGGCCGGTCGATATCTGATCTGTTCCTAACCTTACTAAGGTCACAACATGCCTCGGGTGAGACTCTCTACTCTTTGAAGTAGGGTGAAAATGTCGGTGTTGTGCTAGACTACTGTAGAAACCTTGTTGGCCTCTCTCCTGAACCTGGGTCTTACTCAAAGACCTTCTTTCTCGCCAACAGTTGGTTACAAGTTGGAGTTCTGGATCTTCTACCTTTTTTAGGGGTCATCAGACTAGATCTTCCTTCGGTTTCCCGATATGGGTGGAGATGTTTTTGTAATTTTGGACACTCTCAGTCTGGTTTCCGGAGTGCTAACAAATCACTGTATTTACTTACAAAAAAAAATAAACCCAATGAATTCATATCATAAAACCAATGGATTATAAACCCAAGGGATTTATATAAAACCCTATTATCAATATTATAAACTCTATCAATAATATTATACCCTAGGAAAATGAACACTTAGATTATTAAACCTAAGAGATTAATATTATAAACCCAAGCGATTAATACTAAAAACCCAAGTGAATAATATTAAACCCAAGGGATTTATATCCTAAACCCTAAGTAGATATTATAAACCCTAAAAAAAACTGATTGATTTTCATATTGAGACCATTTTTGTTACAATGCGACATTGGACCATGGTTGACCATGGTTGACATGGACGAACATGGTTGTCACAATGAGATGTTGGACCATGAGACAATATTTGTCACAATGTGACCATGGTTGCCCATGATTAACCATGATTGACCAGAATTTACCGTGGTTGACCATGATTGACCATGGTTGACCATTGTTGATTTTCATATTGGTACAATCTTTGTCACAATGCGACATTGGACCATGGTTGACCCAGATTTATTTTAAAATTAAGATAATCTTTGTAGCAATGCGACGTTGGACCATAGTTTATTTTCATATTGAGACAATATTTATCACATTGTGACATTGGACCATGGGTTTATAATTTATTCATATTAAAATCCAAGCAGATTAAAAACCCAAGGGATTAATATTAAAATCCCAAGGGATTAATAAACCCGAGGAAATATAAATAGTATAAATCGAAGAGATTAAAAATATAAAACCTGGGGATCATTAACAAAATCAATCAACAAACTCAAAGGATTAATATTATAAACCCTATAGATTAAAAACCCAAGGGATTAATATTATAAACCCAAGGGATTGACATACCGAAGAAATTAATATTATAAAATTAAAGGATTAATGAACCCAATGAATTAATAGTATTATAAACCCAAGGCACTAATAAATCCAAGGGATTAATACTAAAATCCCAAGGGAACAATATTAAACCCAAGGTATTAATATTGTAAACCCAAGGTATATAAACCCTAAGATAAATATTATAAACCCTAAAAAAAAATGGTTGAACATGATTGATTTTCATATTGAGACAATCATTGTCACCATGTGACGTTAGACCATGGTTGACCATGATTTTTTTTCATATTGAGACAATTGTTGTCACAATGAGACGTTGGACCATCGATGACCATGATTGAACATGGTTGAGCATGGTTGAGCATGGTTGAATTTCATATTCAGACAATCTTTGCCACAATAAAACGTTAGACCATGGTTGACACAATGAGACATTGCACCATGAGACAATTTTTGTCACAATATGACCATGATTATTGACCATGTTTGACCATGATTGATTGTGGTTGAAAATGGTTCATTTTCATATAGAGACAATCTGAAACCCTAAGATAAATATTAAACCCTAGGATTAATATTATAAACCCTATGAATAATATTATACCCTAGGAATATGAACCCTTATATTAATAAACCTAAGGGATTGATATTATAAACCCAAGGGACTAATAAACCCAAAGGATTAGTACTAAAAACCCAAGGGATTATAAACCTAAGGGAATAATATTAAACCCATGGGATCAATATTATAGACTCAAGGTATATAAACCCTAAGATAAATATTATAAACCCTAAAATAAACATGGTTGACCATGAATGATTTTGATATTGAGACAATCTTTATCACAATGCGACATTGGACCATGGTTGACCATGGTTGATTTTCACAAAGAGACAATCTTTGTTACAATGCGACATTGGACATGGTTGACCATGGGTTTATAATTTACAAACCCAAAGAATTATTCATATTAAAATCCAAATGGAATAAAAACGCAAGGGATTAATATTAAAGACCCAAGGGATTAATATTATCAACCCAAGGAATTTATATTAAACTGTAGAATTAATATTATAAACTTTATCAATAACATTATACCCCAGGGACTAATAAACCCAATGGATTAATACTAAAAACCCAAGGGATTAATATTATAAACCCTAAGATAAATATTTTAAACCCTAAAATAAACATGGTTGACCATTGTTGACCATGGTTGATTTTCATTTAGACACAATCTTTGTTATAATGTGATGTTGGATTGTGGTTGACCAAGATTGATTTTCACACATAGACAATCTTTGTCACAATGTGATGTTGGCCACAATGCGATGTTGGAAAATGGCTAACCATGGTTGATTTTCATAAAGAGACAATCCTTGTCACAATCCGAAGTTGAACCATGGTTGACCATGGATTTATAATTTATAAACCCAAGGAATTATGTATATTAAAATCCAAATGAATTAAAAACCCAAGGGATTAATATTAAAAAACCAAAGGATTAATAATACAAACCCAAGGGATTTATAATAAACTCTAGGATTAATATTATAAATTTTATCAATAGTATTATACCCTAGGAATATGAACCCTTAGATTGTCAAAAAGGTTTTAAGTCTTAAATTCAAATTGAATGAAGTAACATGATGACACCAATAGTTTAGAAATGTTGTGTCCAAATAGTTGAAGTCTTAATAAGCCCTTTCAGTATTCATCATTTTCTTCTACCCTCATCTCAATGTGGATCATCAAACTCTCTTTCGAGCTTTGTAACAAATTATTCCTTTCTTTTTCCATGCCCTAACAAATAAAATAGAAGTTCAATGAAGAGTTTCAAATAATATTTTCTTAACTCAAACTTTGGAGTCATAGAAGAACTAATTCCATGTGCCAATTCCACAATTTTACCTAAAATTACAACCACAATTTGTTCACTAGTGAAATTTGCAATAAGCATCATTGTCTCTAGCTTGAAAGCTTGTTCAACTAAGTCTAAGAATATGTGTGTGAAATGGCCCACATGCAACCCATTAGCGTCATAAATTTGATGATAAATATTATTAAAAAATTAATAAAAATTTATTATAATTTTTTTAATAAATTATAATTTTTATTAAATTTAATAAATTATAAAATTAAGTTAACAAATTAATAGTGTTAATAAATTGTGTTAATAAATTTACTAAACTACAAATGTGTTTATAAAATTTATGATAAATTTTATTAAAAATTAGGTAAAGAATAATAATAAAATAAATTTAAAGTATAAATTTTATATAATTAAAATATTTTGATATTTTTTTTAAAATAAATTTATTTAAAATTCAAATACAATCTAAATATTAAAAATTATCACCTTATCAAATATCATATCATTAATTTTTTTAACCATAATATTAAATTCCTTTTCACTATAAAACAACTCTATTGGTCTACCAACATAATAATACAATATAATCAAAAATATGTTTCCCATATTAAATCCACACTTAGATGTTTACATTTATTTGCAATCACTTTAACATCTCAAATACCTCTTGACACAACAATTATATTTTAAAAGATATTAAATTAAACTAAATATAAATATCATAAAATTAAACTTATGTTTGGCTTTTTAAGTAGAAGTTATCATGACTAATGGAGAGTGAGACTTAATCATCCGAAATGCAACTTTATTTGTTTTTAATGGATCATAGTCATTTCTTTTTCTTATTCATTTTTGTCAAAATTAGTAACTTTGTATCAATATAAGAATAGTTTAAAATAAATAATAATGGATTTCAATTCATTATATAAAAGGAAAGCCCATCAAGAAAACAATTTAAACGAATAAAGAAATATTTGGTAGAACAGATTGATGGAGATATATGCCTAAAATTGGCACGCATCCAATGACAAAATGAAACCATCTCCATTTACTCATTCAACGACTAAAAACATGCGGATCTCTAATCATCCAACGAGAAAACAATTATTACAAATGTTTGATAGCAATAAATATATCAACTTCACCACTTGAATTTTGTTTTATATTCTATGCCAGATATCACAACTAGTACTATTGTTATCAATCTATTGTTGGAATATATTGAAATTTTCCTTTTAAATGTATTCTCCACTGGCTCATTCTCCACTGGCTCACTTATGGATCGTGTCCATCAAAGATTTTTTTATTTCTAATTCTTTTTCAGTGTTATTAGTTGCGTATCACAATACCTAAATTATAGTAATTATCATAAATCTAAATCATTTAATTACATGGAGAATCAAAACAAATTCATGTAATTTTCAATACAAACTATAATTGTAACTGAAACATAAACTCTGGTTGTTAGTAATATTATTTACCAAAAACATTATATTGGAGTACACAAACATCCTGCACTAGATGTATTGATTTTAGTGTAGATGTTGGTTTTTAATCCTATTTGCCTTTTTGCATTAGATGCATTGATTTGAGTGTAGATGTTGATTTCTAATCATATTTGATTACTTGCATTAGATGCATTGATTTTACTGTAGATATTGTTTTCTAATCTTATTTGATTTCTTTCATTAGATGCATTGATTTCAGTGTATATGTTGATTTCTGATTTAATGTAATTCGATGTATGATGGTACATTAATTTTAAAGCCATTGGATTAATAGTGTGCAATGATTTCAGTGTAGATATTGTTTTCTAATCTTATTTGATTTCTTGCATTAGATGCATTGATTTTAGTGTATATGTTGATTTCTGATTTAATGTAATTCGATGTATGATGGTACATTAATTTTAAAGCCATCGGATTAATAGTGTACAATGATTTTAGCGTAAGCACAAAAAAATATTGACCTCTGGAGGGGGGAGAGATGGAAGAAGATTTCTTGCAGTAGATGCATTGATTTCAGTGTAAATGGTGATTTCTGATCTTATTTGATTACTTTCACTAGATGCATGGATTTTCGTGTAGATGTTGATTTCTAATGATATTTGATTACTTACACTAGATGCATTGATTTCAATGTAGATGATTTCTAATCCTATTTGATTTCTTGCACTAAATTCATTGATTTCAGTGTAGATGGTGATTTCTAATCCTATTTTATTGCTTGCACTAGGCATTAATTTCAATGTAGATGTTGATTTCTGATTATATTAGATTGCTTGCACTAGATGAACTGATTTCAATGTAGATGATTTCTAATCTTATTTGATTGTTTGCACTAAATGCACTGATTTTAGTGTAGATGGTGATTTCTAATCCTATTTGATTGCTTGCACTAGTTGCATTGATTTGAGTGTAGATGTTGGTTTTTAATCCTATTTTCCTACTTGCACTATACGCATTGATTTGAGTGTAGATGCTGATTTCTAAACCTATTTGATTACTTGCATTATATACATTGATTTCAGTGTAGATATTATTTTCTAATCTTATTTGATTTGTTGCATTAGATGCATTAATTTCAATGTATATGTTGATTTCTGTTTTGATGTAATTTGATGTATGATGGTACATTAATTTTAAAGTCATTGGATTAATAGTGTGCAATGATTTTAGTGGAAGCACAAAAAAATATTGACAATGTACATTGATTTTTGTGTTATAGTAATTAAACCTATTAATATTGGAGAGCAAGAGAGACAAGTTATGATGTTTACTACAACAGCTCGAGCTAAATAATTAAATGGTTTACGATTCCAATTGTTCTTTTCATATAATTAATATGAACAGTTGAAAAATCTAACAAGGGTGAAATGAGAATAGTAAAGGAAATAGTTTGATATTGATCACAATGAAGACTGTTTGTAATTGACTACATTCTTATTATTCACAGTTTCTATCATTCAATATTATTACATTGTCACTTTGCATTCAAAATTTTTATTTCATTATTAATGTTATTTTATAATATTTATCATCTCAACAAAGTGAGGTAACTAAGAAAATTTAAAGTTAAAATGACTCAATAAATATCAAACATATTTAGCATATTTAAAATAGTTATATTAATATTAGATGTATTTACATATTCTTGATAAAATTAATCATATATTTCTCATATTATTGATAAATTTTCCTTGGTCGCACAATGACTAAAAATAGCCTAGATCCATCTTAACTCCGGATCTATCAAGCACCAAGAGATATCAAATCTCTCCAAATGCAAACCTTTCCTCAAGTTTTGCACTCAAAAAATAGATTTTGCACTCGGGCGTTCTTCTCTCGTAACAATGGTCGTTCCGCATTGAACTTCTTCATCCTTCATTGACATTGAAACTACAACAGCTGAAATACCTCGAAACCTTTGGCTTTCCTTACAATGAAAAAACTTCATACTTAGGTAGATCATTACTTATCTTTCTACTAAAACTAAATTTTAATTGCAATTAATTTATATGAAAAACGATTAGATTAACCTATTATGAGCGTGCTTTCCTCTCGCTGCTTTGGCTGATGAGCGCCTCTTATACTGGCCATCTTCCGTCCCTCAAAATCCATAGGAGCCTTTGCTGTTCAGGTAAATAGGGGAGAATCTGGATCTCGAGCATGGGTTCTTGTCATGAGGCTGTAGATTGTGGTCAGTTTGGACGGCCATGACGGTTTCGACTAGCACAGAGTGCTGAGAGACCTGGGGAAGAAGGGGGGGCTCTGAGAGACCTGTAATGGTTTCTGTTAGGTAAGCTTTAGTTGGTACCCATTTCTGCACAATATTTCTGTTGCTAGTGGTGGCTATTGGTGAATATTTAAGCTGGAACCCATGGAGGACAAATCAATGTTGCTTTTGGTGGCTATCGATGAATATTTTCTACGCTGGTACCCATTGTGAACACGATATTGTGGCTAATGGTGGCTAGGGCTGTTATAGTTATAATAGTAGGGGGGTCATGGTTTCCATGTTCTGGGGACTGGTTTTCAGTGGTGTAGTTGGATCAGCAGAGGTAAGATTTCCACCTGTTTTTGCCAAGCTGGTACCCATTAGAATATATGATTGTTCTGAGTTTGGTGGCTATTGATGCATGTTCTGGGGCTGGAACCCAATGTCGACTATTTGTACAAGTTTTTGGTGGTTAATGAAGGAGATCATTAGCTGGTACCCAATGTGAACATTTGTTGAACGTTTTTGGTGGCTACCGAATTTGCTTTTGGCTGGTACCCAAGCTGAACAAGTATATGTTGCTTATGGTGGCTGTGGGTGAACTCAGGTTGTTCCGTTTTTATCCCGTTTAAACTGTGTTGGGGTTCAGGGTGGGGCGAATCCGCTGGGGGATGTCGAGATGATTAGCAATTGTTTTTGGAAGCATTCTTTTGGTGCCCAGGGGACTTGGTGTGCGGGAAGCAGCTCACATTTCCATTGCGAGATGTGTGGTGTTGACACTTTCGTGTTCTGCTTTGGATGAGAACGGGTTCATGTTCGCTTCCCTGGTTCAAGATCTTGTAGCGGCCGCTGGATCCTGGCGTCAAGGGTCTCTTTTCCTACTGTGGGATGATATTCCGGCCTTCCGGAACCCTGTTTGAGCTTTCTGCAACTGCTGAAAGGTCGTTGGTTATCCGGCTTGCCGTTATTTTCTCCGGCTATTTTCTCCGGCTATTTTGAATCATTTTTCCGGGGAACTGGCTTTCCCACTCTTTCCGCCTGACATCGGCCGTGATTTGACTTACTGACCGTTGCTGGATGTTTGTCTCATTTATTGTTATAATCGTTCACCAACTCAACATAAATGACACATCCGTTACCCTTTCTCCTTTTTGATCGGTCGCCCACTCTACTGTGACCGTTCACCTACCGTCATATCCATCTCATCAGTGGTCCGGCATATGTCTCTCGGACTGCTGTTTTGCGATCCGGGCGACTCTTACTTGGAAGGCCATTCTTGCCTCTGCGGGAGCCGATACTTGTCTATTGCTGGGCTAGCTTTTATTTGAATAATTGACAACTTTGGATTTCAAACAAAATGGTGGACGCCACTCGAAGCTCCCGGTAGGATTGAGTTTTCTGGCGACACAGAAGTCCCTTGGTTTTATTGATCTCTGGAGCCCTTTTGATTTCCTCTCAGTAAGAATTCACAATTCGGGCATTCTACAACAGGCTCAGCAACTCGAAATTCAGAAATGCTCCCGAGATTGCTGGGTTTGCACTTATTTCTTGGGGTATTCACCCTGTCATCTGTTTGCTGTTAGCCATGGGCGGTGATGGCGCCTGTTCCTGCCTCCTCATCGGCTAATCTGCAGCGGCTTCCTCTCGCTGCTTTGGCTGAGGTTCGAACATTAAACCTCTGGACGCCACTCGAAGCTCCCGGTGAATAGAGTTTTCTGGCGACACAGAAGTCCTTTGGATTTAATGATGTCTGGAGCCCTTTCGATTTCCTCTCAATAAGCATTCACAACTCGGGCATTCTACAGAGTCCACTGCCACTATTTCATTCTCAGAGACTCCTTGTAGCCTCTATGGATCCCGGTGTCTTTCATTGTTATGATCTCTTGATTTCTGCTGCATCGGGTATTAGCAAGGTCCGGGTGGTCGACGTATTCACTTATCGTCAAGACATTTCTTTTCCTTTCGATCCCGGATCTGATGGAAACGCCGGTCTTGGATGGATGCAGTAAGCTGTCGGATCTCCGGATCGAATTGGGGAGCCGGATCTCCCCCAATCATGGGGACAAATCTCATCTTTTTGCGAGAGCCATATTGTTTTCAGGACAGTTCATCAAGCGAGCCTGTTTAGATGTGCAAGGGTTTTGATTTTGTCCAGGGCTGCTTTTTTCTTCTTCAAGTGGATCAAGCATAATCAAGTGACTCGGATTCCAAATGACATGTATGCATGATGTTTTTCAAGCGAGCCTGATTTGGTATTTGCCTAGCGAGACAGCGATTCATCAGTCATGGAGACACTATGGTTCTCTCCTTTTTGTTTGTTTTCTTTCATTTCAGTTATCTTTTATTTCTTTTTATTTCATGAATATGATGATGCATATTCTCTCTGCTGGCTCTTTTCTATGTATACAGGGATGATCTCGTGGATATGTTTTATACTATCCGTTATGTTGTTGGCCATGAACATCGAATCACTTCTCTTTAGAAGTGTATTCTGGATGTATTTGGCATATGGGGTTTTCTCGCTGTTTTAAATAACAGTTTGAGATTGTATTGATGATCATGTACTGTCATATATTTCTTTTAATATATACAGCGTTTTTTTCCTTCTGAAAAA
>JAXQQM020078438.1:0-16069 GCA_034641835.2 Pinus albicaulis
GGTGGTGATGCCACACGTTGTGCAGGACCATGGATTATAGTGCTGGTCCAACAACTCACTACAAAATAGACATATTAAACCACAAAGGAACAGAATAAAATAACATGAAGTTCAAATATATATTAAATTATGTTCAAAATTTCCCAAGTCATTGATTGGGCCCACATGTGTCCATAAATAACCCACAACTGTCCATAAATAGCTTAATAAGTATCAAGATTACAAATCCCAACATTTAAACTAGAAAACTCATAAAACCATTTCTCCTTCCAAAATGGTCAAGTCAATAAGTACAAAAAGCCAGTCACCTCAACCCATCTCATCAGCTCTGATGTTGTGTATGAGAAGTAAATATCAATACCTGCACATAATAAAAAGAAATGTATGTCAACCATAATTGCTGTGTTATTCAACATTTAAACCCATTGTGTTCAATAAATGACACCCACCCCATAACAACATTTAAACCCACTGTGTACAATAAATGACACCCACCCAATAAATTCAATAAATGATTTCCTATCAAAACAGATCAAACACATGGATCAACAAAAACAAATTCTCAGCCATTAAATCACATCAAATTCAATCCTGATCACACATGCAAAATGAAGCCATTGCAATCCATGTCCATCATTGTCACCAATAAAATTCAACTGCAAATAACTATAAAAGAAATTCAACCACTGTTGAAGTTACATTTTTCAGTTTCAAGTTATTCACCAGCCTTGGAGACAATCCAGCACAAAACACACCCAGCCTTGGAGACAACCCAGACAGAACACACCCCAAAACAGAACACAGTATATTCAGGTTAGTTTACATCCTTCTTACAATTTTATTTTAATTTTTGAGTCTTTATTTCAGCTTTCTTACACTTTTATTTTCATTTATGAGTCTCAGTTTTCAGTGATTTCTGAGTCTTTATTTCAGTTATTTTTGACATTCATCCATAATACTAGACAACTTAAATGTTCTCGATCACAATTCTCAGAAAAATGCTTGATCAGGCCCTCAGGATTAGGCCATGCAAAAAACAATATTGTAATGATTTAATCCTAAAACAATTGAACCATAAATCTTTTAAGACACAGTTCATCATGTGAAGAGTTTGTAATATGTGAAGTCTGTGATAGAAGAGAACCACAATTTTCAAGACTTCTGTGGAAATTAGACACAGGTCCCAAATTCATAGATACAAATTGAAAGAGCAACACATAAATACCTAAATCCACGTTAATAACTCCAATTTAACTTTGAATCTATTTTGTCATAAAGATTGAAAAATCGAAAGAAATGTGGATGCCAATAAGATCCAAAGGAGTAAACATAGAACTTATTTACTCAACATGGATCAATTTCAAAGAAATAACCAAAATATTATTTTGCAAAATATAATAATATGCTTGCTATTCATTGAAAAATGGATAAAAAACACTACAATTTTTTTAGAAAAACCCACCCTGCGTGTACATATACAGAATTGAATTCGTACCTTTGGCAACTGTCTATAGCCTCCAAAATGTTTTGAAACCTCTCCATACCAAGAAAGCTGCTCCTTGTTTCCAAATACAGTCATGGTATCTGTATGAATTTATATAGCTAAGACAACAATGACCTTGGAAAATATTACAATTGATTGGAGATCCACCGTGTAAAGTTTGGCTCAGAAGTCAGGTACTCCAACAGAGGGCAGGATTGGCCATGTTTAGCCTTTACACTGGAATTTCTTGCAAGTAAAAAGTACTGTATTTTTCAAGTTTTTTTTCCTAGATTTATCCTATTGAAAATTTTCATGTTTAGGTTTTCAATGATTATTCATTTATTTTGAAGATGAATCACACCTGATAGTTTGATTTGATTCAATGCTTCCATATATTTGACATGATTTTTTTTTTTTGAATATAAGATATCTTAAAGAAAAAACTTAAACCATTTCAAATCACAATTGTATTCTATTTGTAATCTAAATCTTAAAAAAAAAATTCAATAAGATGGATTCAGAAAAATAAACTCAAACCATTTCATATCACTGAAGCCTTCATTACTGGTATTGTATTTTTTTATAACAAAATGAAACTTTTTCAATCACTCTTGCCAGTTCATACAATCACTCTTTCCAGTTCATACATAACCTGGTTACTATCAACTATAGATCAATCTCTGAGTGACTGATCAGAATTAAAATAATTAGGTTGCTAGAAATTACAAAACCTTGAATAAATAGGTCGCTGAAAACAAATCTGCAAATCTGCAATAGGGAGTTGAGCATAGAAGCTGTAGCATTTGAAGTTAACATATATATCTGCAGTAGCTGAAAATAGAAGCTGTAGCATTTGAAATTAACATATATATATGCAATTGCTATGCATAGAAGCTGTATTCATCATATGAAAACAATCCTTCTTTTCAATTATGAATAACAGCTTGCAATTGGTTCTTTTGCAGCCTACAGGTAGTTGCATCCATGGCAAGAGTGAGTTATGTCGCTCACACAAGGAGAAGTGGTAGAAGAGTGACCAGGGGTGCCCAACTGCGATGCACCTCATCAGATGAAGAAAGAACAGGTGATGTCAATGTCACCAATGCTCCAGGAAATGTTGTTGACGATGAGCATGTGGCTAAAGCTGATGTTGTGGCACCATCAGCCACAGAGCCACCGTCAACCACAGTCCAAGGTGCAACTTCAACTAAAAAGATCAGCGCTATAAGAGGTTGGACAAAAGAAGAAATGTTAGCTGCAATTGACGACATAGAGTTCAATGGATATTCTGTTCGGGCATCTGCAAAGAAGCATACTATTCCCCCTTCATCAATACATTATTGGATAAATGGGATGACTCACACCAAACGTAGAGGGCCTGTTACAGTTATGACTGAAGAGGAGGAGGCCGAGGTGGTTGAGTGGTGTAAAGAAATGGCCCAATTGGGACATGGTCTAGAGTTGATACAACTCAAATCTACAGTTGCTCAAATCTGTCAAGGGAGGCCAAACCCATTCAAAGATGGGTTTCCTGGTAAATCATGGTGGTTTGGGTTTAAAAAAAGGCATCCAGACCTTGTATTGCGTACAGCTGAGGGCCTTGACAGAGACAGAGCATTAAATTTACGCCCTACAGTTGTATGTAAGTTCTATGACACTCTTTATAGTGCATATGATAAACATTCTTATGCTGCAGACCATATATGGAACTGTGATGAAACAGGTTTACAGGCGGGAAGGAATTGTGGAATGAGGGTAATTGCGAAAAGAGGTAGCCGAAATGTGCCAAATATTTTGCCTAAGAGCAGGGAATGGATAACCATTTTATGTTGTGTCAATGCAATTGATGCTTCAATCCCAAGATTTTATCTTTTCAAAGGTAAAAATCAGTTGAAAAATTATATACAAAACTGTGAACTTGGAGCATGCATGGCTGCACATCCCCATGCATGGATGACTAAAGAGATGTTTTTAAATTGGCTTTGCCACTTTGCTGCATCTGTGCCAGGTGGTGTCTCACCTAATAACAGACACCTGTTGATATTAGATGGTCATGGAAGCCACATGGCTCTACAAACAATTGAGGAAGCATACAATTTGGGCATTGACCTTTTAACATTGCCCGCTCATACCACTCACAGATTGCAGCCACTTGATGTTAGTGTGTTTGGTCCTTTCAAAAACTATTTCAGGTCAGAACGTGCTGCATGGATGGCAAAGAATCCAGGGGTTGAGGTCAAAAGGTTCGAGTTAGCAGAGCTTGCAAGTAAGGCTTTTAAAAGGGCTCTGACACCATCAAATATCAAGGCTGGCTTTAGAAGGACAGGATATGGCCACTAAATTATGATGCTCTTATGCATGATACTGCTTGTAGCCAAGCTTTCCATGTGGATGGTCAGGAAGAAAGACATGAAGTGGAAGAAGAAGTAAATGAACATGATGATGTGGTTGCAGCTGATAATATAATTTCCCTCTCTCAAGGACAATTATATGCTGATGATGATGAGTAGGTATGTGAAACATAGTATACTTGTCAACAAATTGATGGCAACACTGTTGAACATGCAGTTGAGAATGCAGATTTTGTTGAAACAGAAATTGTTGATATTGTTAATGCAGATTTAGTTCAAAATGAAAATGCTGATATTGTTAATGCAGAAAATGAAATTGTTGATATTGGGCATGAAATTGAAAATGACCGATTGTCATTGCCTAGCCAAGTAAACCCACCATCATGGCTAGCAGAAAACATGATTAATTTGAACGCCCATAGTGTCTCAAGAACCAATGAACAAAGCATGAACATGCCTTCACAAGTGGCTGAATTGAATAGTGAAATTGTTCATTTTTTTGTGGACAATAGATCAGTGGAAGAAGATGGAGGACATAATGAGGCAACAGATGAAGAAAACAATATAGTTCAATCAAGTGCCACGGATACTGAAGTGCCAAGCAATGACATGCAGGTGGGAGGGAGGGAGAAGTTACTTGGGCGGTTCTTAAAGCTACCGGTAGAAAGAGTGTCAATGAAAAAGAAGCAAGGAACAACCAATAGTCTTTGTTTGGGGCGAAGTTCACAGTTACTCACCTCTGAAGACTATATAAAGCTCCTTGTTGAGTCTGAAAATAAGAAAATGGAAATTCAGGAATTAAAACAGAAGAAAAAAGATCAAGCCAAGGAGAAGAAGGCAGCAAGGGCTATTGCAGCACAACGTCGAGCAGATGAAAGGCTTGAAAGAGAGAGAGTAAGGCAAGAGAAGGAGCAACAAAAACAAATCTCAAGACAGGAAAAGGAAGCAAGGAAGGCTCAACAAATGCTTGAAAGGGAACAAGGGTTGACTCATATGGTTGACATAAATGCAAGCACAGTTGATGAGAATGAATCCAGGAACATGTCCAACACATTGGACAACATTGAAAATAATACAACATTATTCCAAGACCTCATAAAGATTCAAGTGCCTCAGTATCAAAATCGGGGTTTACCCACTTGCCTTATTCCTACCACAGGAGGTCTGAATTCAATGTATGCTCAGCACACACCTCCACTTAACGCAAGTGTGAGGTACGGGTACTGAATTCCTCCATGGATAGAAGGGACAAATTGGTCTCAATTATATGGCAGCAATCAACCACCACCTAATCAAGCCTTCTTGGGAAGGCCAACCTACTTGGCTCAATCAGGGAACTCAGGGTTTGGCACTGAAGATTCTCAAGGCCATAAAGAATAGGAGTGTTAAATGTTTTTGGATGTAACCACATTATGATGTGGATTTTTGGACGGACTCTACGTTTGGTTTCAAATCGGTGATATGTTAGAATGATTGTGATAGGGCTGTCATATTGACATTTTTGAAGACTGTTTATGAAGCAAGATATCTTCTGAGCCATACTTTTATCACTTCCTATGCTTAAGGATATATCTGAAATGTAGAAAAACACATAGTGAATGTAATTTTGTTTTTCATAATTAAATCATTTTTTTTAGGAAAATAAGGTAGCCTAACAGCATAATCAAAACCAATCTGGTTATATCTACCTAACATGAGATGTTAATCTAAGGGTTCAATAGATAGACTCTCTTCGTACATCATTATAGGCAGCTAGTTGGATCCATTACCCAACTTCTATTTGTTGGGATCATCTCAAACAAGACTCCCAAAGTATGAATTTTGACGCCCTACTCTCCATAACTGTTGACGCCCTACTCTCCATATCTTGCAGAGTTTGACAAAGTAAATACTTTTTATCGTTCCATTTCGGGAATCCATGGCGCCATGGCGGCTTGTACCAGGGATTTCTGAGATCCAAGTAAGACACTTAAAGTGTTTCTGGTAACACTGAATTATTCTACCAGAAACACTTTAAGTGTCTTACTTGGATCTCAGAAATCCCTGGTACAAGCTGCCATGGCGCCATGGATTCCCGAAATGGAACGATAAAACGTATTTACTTTGTCAAACGTTGCAAGATATGGAGAGTAGGGCGTCAACAGTTATGGAGTGTTAGATGTTTTTGGATGTAACCACATTATGATGTGGATTTTTGGATGGACTATATGTTTGGACTTTTATATCTTAATAGATCTTAGATTTCCTTTCTACTACACTAAGTATAATCATGGGACTGTTTAAATGTGAATATCTATATGTATATTTTTTTAAGGGACTGTTTATGAACATACCTAGGAGCTAATTTTTTATGAGACAAAACTAGTTTCAAATCGGTGATATGTTAGAATGACTGTGATAGGGTTGTCATAGTTTTTGAAGACTGTTTATGAAGCAAGATATCTTCCCAACCATATTTTTATCACTTCTTATGCCATGACCAATTGGCAATAATAGAACAACAAGCCCTAGTATTCAGCATCAATCCATTATTTATTTTTTGGCCTCTTCTTCACAGATTAGTAAGAAGAATCATTGGCATAAAATAGTGATACTTGGATAGAGAGCGAGAATGCCTCCAACCACAATGATGAGGCTGCCAATACAATTAAGATGTAGTTGGTGAAGAATCCAATGCTAGTTGAACAAAAGATGCAACATGTGGTTTTTGCAAATCAATATGTGAAAAATCATTTCAAGTGTTAGACTCAAGCTCTTGCATATCATTAGTGGATGAATTAGCAAAAAGTGCAAAATCTAATTCATGTAAAATTGTAGTAGAAGGGTCAAGATATCCCAGGCCTACTATAACTAGCATCCTCTCAAGCTCAATAGGAGTAACACTACTATATCCATGTCCACCAAGTCCACAATATGTACATTCCATATGCCTAAGTAATTAGTAGCCATATTGCAAGGAGGTGAGGGCCTATTAGTGTGTTGCTCACAGTAAGGAAGTGAGGGCCTATTAGTAGCCAATAGTGCAAGAAAAGAAGTTACTCAAGCAAATGTTGCACATGCTTTTGCAAAGAATCAGGTATCGTGTCATTGTCCCTTAAATAATCATGGGATTTGATTGATAAGACTCAAGTTTTCATCCATCTTGTTAATTTGCAAGGTCCAATTATCAATATTTTCCTGATAATTTTTACCATGACCAACAACAAGACATGAATCTCTATCAAAATAACAAGCCATGTTTCAAAGACCATCCATTATTTGATATTTTGTACCTCTTAAATCTTACTTCTTGGACAAGATTTCTATTGAGGTCATGCATATTCTTGAATATGGATGGTGTTGTCCCTGTCTTCAACTTGTTGATGCAGGAGATAATAATTGTGCTCAAGTCCTCATCCTAAAGTTGGATATCAGTGTCCCCGAGTGAAAGGTTCCACTCGCAAGCACTGGAAATATCATTCTACAGAGAGGAAACTTCACTACAAAGTTTTTCGTTAGTATCTCGTGATGAAGTAACAACATTACAAAGCTTGGCTTTAAAGTTTAGAAAAAATTATTTTTAGCTTGTCATTAATATGTTGCAAGGAGGCAATTTCATCATGAATATTTTCTTGAGAATTTCGTAATCAAGCTAATCACGCAAACTTCTTCGCATCACATTTCCAAAGCACAAGGCCTCTTCATCATCAAAAACATCCACTGCAGAGCATAGTATTTTGCAGCAGCCAAACAGATGGGAAAAATGCAAAATGTATTAGTAGGAAAGGGTCCAAAAAAACAAAAAACAAAAACCTTTCAAAATTTGAACCTTACAAGGCAAAAAATTATTCCTGCCTGGGGAAAAACAAGAAACCTTCCAAAAAAATTAATTTGTTTCAGCAGTAATTAACTTCAAACAACAAAATAATTACCTCTTTGTAAAACATGCCTAAACTAGCAAAAATACACTGTAAAAAATGCTCAAAATATGTTGTAAAATAAGTGAAGACATAATGAAAATAAGATAGCATTGCTGCTCACTCAACTGCTGAAAACGTGCCAAAAAGCCTGCAAAATTGGTGGTGAAAAATGTGCCCTGGTCACTTCAAATAAACTGAATTAAGTGTTGGACAATGGAGCACTTCAATAGAACTTAGGTCAACTTGAGAATAAAGCTAGAGTCAGAAGAGGATATGCAGGGACAAGTCAACACAAGACAGATTGCAAAACAAAAAACTGGTGTACTTCATTGTAGGTTGGCTTTATGATAGAAAAAGCATGTCTTTACTATTAACTTGGTCAGACACAGTGAGGGCCACAATGCAAGGATGACAACCCTGCTCAAAACATGCCTTGAGAGAATGAGCTATAGAACCCACAAATAATCACAGGTCCCTAAAAATGGGGGTCATAAAAAGGATCTCATTGGTGGCCACAAGTAGTAAAAGACTCATGCAAGGTGCAAATAGCAACAACAGTAACTACATGAAAGGTTGCACACACCACAAGAGGGAAATGGCTCAAAAAAGGGCTGTGCCAAGATTACAAGCATGCCTCAAAAGAAGACCACAAACAGGCAGAAAGCCAAACAACATGTCCATACTCACAAGAGCCAAAACAAAAAGGGAGGTTGGTGTAACAAGGTTACTTGTGAGACTACAACAAGAAAAAGATTGTGGTCAATTCACTTAAGAAGGCTTCGTGTGTTAATGTAGCCAATTTATTATGATATTTTGTGATGTCTGAGCTTGGGCAATATGCCTCAGGGAAATTGACAAGGTAAGATGTAAATCTTGGCTAATTTTGGCAAACAAGAAATTCCAGAGTGGTAGGTTACAAAGGATTTGGCATAACTAGACATGTTAACAAACCAAAAAACTTCTTATATTAATAATTCTATGAATTTAATATAGGTTTCTGTAAACAGGGACTCAACCATGAAATGTATCTTATAAAAAGCCTGAAATGTATCTTATAAAAGCCTCGTGCAAAGAATGTTAATGATTTTGAGAACACGACAAGCTTGGTGTCATTTCTAACAAACAATATTACAGGTTTGCAGCTCTTCAAAGAAAAACGACCTCAAACTCTGCCAAGTACCTCCACTGAAGAGAGTTTGACATGTAATTTCAAATGGTGAAACTCCACTCCGGACAGCTAAAAACAGTCCCAAACATTCTCGATCAACAGAGAGACAGACCACCTATTCTAACCTCATGGTTGCGATCTCAAGGCCAGCTGAAATTCAAATTGCAGATAAAACATAATGCAAGTGATAAATGGTTCCAATTCCAGGATAACAATTTATAGGTTGACAAAAATAGATGAAGACAGGGTTACGGCTCTTGTGAAGTATCTAAAACAAGAGATCATAACAAAACACACACCTCATTCATGACCAGACCTTGAACATATAAAGGATATATGACAAGCATCCCTGCAAGATATCCATATAAAGGTCTAATACCAGCTATACCCAAGAAAACAAGAACATATCCATATAAAGGTCTAATACCAGCTATACCCAAGAAAACAAGAACAGTTAAACATAATTCCACCGAACAATGATTGAAAGTGTTGATAAACACAGTGAGCAAGTGTTAAACAACACAGAGAATGATTGGTAGGATTAAGAGAATCCTACCAGAGGTCACCGAAGGTCCGCCGCCGCCGAGGATGCAGAGAAGCCGCCACAATGAACCTCGTCATCGCCAACGCCAACCATGGAACCCTGTGCCTGCAAAAATACAAGAAAATCAACAATTTTATCATCAAAATTGGCATTCTCTCAGTAAAAAATAAAAGAACTGCAAAAATACCTGAAGAATTTGACGAAAAAGAGCAAACGAACCGAAACCCTGGCGGTCCAGCATCAGAGGAATGGCGGACACAATGACGGACTTTGCGTCCAAGAACAGGAACGGGCGGCGAGCTGCAACGTCCAGCAACCAACAAACACATATACCCAACAAGATCAACAATGCGGAACCGGCGAACAGGTTTACCAACCGCAACAAACAACTAACTAGTACCAGTGGGCATTGAAAGGCATAACAACTAACAAGAAATGGCAACAGGTTGCGCAGGTTCTGGAACCCGCAGCAACCACCACCGGCGGAGCCGAACGCCCACAGACCGGTCCCGAGCAAGAATGAACGCGAGCTGATAGACATGGCGGGGAAATGGACTTCACAAACCCTAGTTGGAGTTAAAACCCGCGCATTGAATACACCCACCAACCCAACACGTGGCCGGTCCGAGTGGGCAGCTATCGTACAGCGTCCACGTGGTTTAAGCGATCCGTCGCTGAGGTGGACGGGAGGGCGCCCAACAACTGGCGTCCTCCCCTACACCGGCAATAATTTCTGGTAGTATGCCGGCAAGAATAACTATTCGCTCTCCTCTCACATCACACAGCCGCCCTCAACTTTCCTCAACCCACTTAATTATGTTTTTATTTTTATTTTATTGTGGCCAAATAAATCATGTATGTAATTTTTTACCATACTCGGTAAAGACTAAATTGTGGCTAAATAAATTACATATATACTTTTCTACTAGACTTTGTACAGAGTGAAATTAATATTTATTTATTTTTGGAAGCTACTCAAACAGAACAGAATTGCTGGGTAAGAATCGAGGTGGCAAACAAATTGTACTCTAATGATAATCATTCCAAATAATATTTCTAGACAAGTTTCACTCTCATCAAAAATTCATTTAAATTAATTTTTCAAAATATAAAAAAAAACAAATATAAAATCTAACTATGGTTGAATCAAACAAATGGCATTGAAATCACACTCACAAGTGCATACAATGCTCCTCTTCAGATACGATATCGCTCCCATCTAGGCAACGGGAAATGGCATTGCACCACCGCCTCCAACAATCTATATATCAACCGCAAAAATTAATTCTCTCCTATCCATATGAAAGTCAAAACAAAAATCAAACCAGAAATGAAACCATACAAGTTAACCACACTAACTTGCAGAAAAAAACTTTAAACCGTTGTGAATTTGGCTTATCAACACATCTCCTCCCAGCAAACATTTGTGATTATTATTTTTCCAACCTGAAACCAAGGTCCAAAAGAAAATCAGTCTGGCTGATCACTAGACTTTTAATATCTTCAAAAGATGGCATTTCAACATAGCCCTGCACAATTTGTATATCCATGGTGAAAATTATTTCTCATCTATTTATGTGGAAATAAAATAAAAGCAAGATCAGGGAAAAAAACCCTAGTGAATTTAAATATCTTCACAACAGGGTATTTCAACACAGGCTATGCACAATTTGTATATCCATGGTGAAAATGATTTCTCATCTATTTATGTGAAAATAAAAGCAAGATCAGGGAAAAAAACCTAATGAACATACGATTGATACTAATAATACATGCGATTGATACTAAAAACGGAAAACGCACAGTATAAAGTGAAAATCCACCAAATCAAATATAAAATTAAGGAAAACGCACATTAAAAAGCGAAAATCCACCAAAACACATAAAATTAAAGAAAATTGAAACAGACAAAAATGAAGAAATATCAAAGAAAATTGAAACAGAGGAAAATTCAGAAAAATTGTACATTCAAATCAAATTTAAAATTAAAGAAAACGCACAGTATAAAGTGAAAATCCACCCAATGACATATAAAATTAAAGAAAATTGAAACAGACAAAAATGAAGAAATATCAAAGAAAATTGAAACAGAGGAAAATTAAGAAAATATGTACGTTCAAAATTCAAAATAGAGAAAAAGGAAAATAATACAAACGAGAAAACTCAACCAGCAGAGAAGTTATACCCAAACTGTAAGAATTAAAGAATATCTAAATCATGGAAGAGTAATTAAAGAATATGCAAACAATGGAATAGTGATTAAATGGCATGGAAATTATACCGAAATTACAGTTACAAAAAAAATCTCAAGATGCATAGGCCTTTGTGCGCCGTGCTAAGTTGGATGTGGTTTCAGATGATTCAAGAAACTCCACTACAGAATATTAATATACATTCGGCAGACATTGTGCCGGCACACGCTGGGAGGTGAATTTATGTAGCACAGATAAACTTTAATTTGAAAATATAATACAAACCAAATTAAATATCTTAATTCCTTCAATAAATAAAATAGGATGATCGTGATTACCGCAGACATTGCTATCTCTCTTTGGGATTCACCTACATGAGATCTTGATCTTCATCGACTCCTTTATCTGAAAATCTTTTCATAATTTATCAGCCATTAATTGAGGGTTTTCAGCGGCAAGGTCAATGATATTTAGAATGTCAACAGAATTTCCAAAACCTAAAGAAGCAAATTACCTGTAAAAACCAATATCTGCCTAGGTGTAGCTGCAGTTGCATAGAAATTGATTGATTCATTAATTAATGGATTATCTTCTCTTCTTCATCCACAATTAACCCTAAAAACAGAGGCAAACAAACCTGACAACAGAATATTGACCAATACACCACAATAACACCTGGATAGGCATAGGCCTATCCAAGCCCTCACACAGATTAAACATCTACACAGAAAACACAGAGACAGAAACCACATTAACTTCGAAACGGACGCAGACTACTATATGGACGGAGACGAGAAGGAGATGTAAGAATGATAAAGTAAGCCAGAAACAGAATTATATAAAGATATATGGGAGTTTTTTAAAGGGCCAATTTAGGTTGTAAGCCGGAAACAGAATTAAATAAAAATATCTAAGAACTTTTTTAACGGACAATTTAAGTTCTGACCGTTTAAATCAACCTACAAATCGTTCACTACCAGGCCAGATCCCATCCTTCCACTTTCTATTGTAAAGTATTACTTCACACACTGCTAAATTGTCCGATTTTTGTCATTTTGCATAAATTATTTTTAGTCTGGTAAACGAAAATATTATGATTACGATGTCAGCAGAAGAAATAGAAATAAGGAATGGCATAATAAACGCCATTTACCTCTATCCTGGCTAGCCCATCTTGATTGTGAAATTATTTTTTTCTTTTAAATTATGAAACATAAAAATACGTTTATTTCTAAAGTTCCACAAATTGTTCAAACGCGTCAAAACGGTAAAGGCAGATAAGAAATTGTGCAAACGTGTGGAAAACGTGTATATTAACTAGAGGGTCAACTTGCCTATAATACATTGCATAAAGATTTATTAACGGCCATAATAAATTGAATAAAGATTTATTACTGGCAATTGCACTTAAAAGTGCGTATAAGTGCAAGAGAGGTAGGTAGCAGGATTGTTAAATTCAAAAATTGTATAGTTTGGTTTTTTTAATCGAGCATATATATTAAATTTATAATTGGTAGATGTAGAATTAACTAGCAGTTGCCCCAAAAGGTGCAAAGAGAGATCGATAGGATTTTTAAATCAAAAAAGTTGAGATGATATTTTAATTTACAAAAATTGAGTGTGTCAAGGATCCATATATGCATATTGAGTGGTTCTAATAGTTAAGAATGCATGCCTTCTTGTAAAAGGTTAAAAGTTCAAATTCAGAAAGGTAGAAAATAGACATCTAGGAATCAAATCATTAGGCAAAGACATTGAATTCATATTTAAGTATAGCTTCCTTCATAAATCCGGATCATACATTGCAATAAAAAATAAGCTTTATCATAACAATATAGCAACAAGATGTGGGATTCAACTAATATAATTATCCCATCTTGCAAAAGGAATAACTGAAATTTAATTAGAGTGTAATGAGAAAAAACCCAACTTGCAGAAAGATTCGTGGAAATTAAATTACAATATAATAGAAAAAAATCCCAATCCCAACTTGCAGAAAAACAAGGTAATTGAAATTTCATTCTATTGCAAAGGCCTTATCTTGGATTTCATTTACAGTGTTTGTTACTAAAGAGTTTACAACAAACCATGGTAAAAAATCAATGGAAGCTTCAATGCAATACCAATTTACAAACGAATTAAATTTGTACAAAAAAATGAGGTGAATTTTTTAGTAAATTTTAATGCAAATATTCTGCAATAGGAACATTGGACAAAAATTGAGAGGATTTTTCTTTATAACTGTAAAAATTCACAGATAAACATTAACAGAAACAGATGCTAAGTGCTCTCAGTAGTCGGCCATATATTACAGGCCTTCAAATAACAAATGAGAACCATAATTATGATATAATATATCATCTAGCTATGATCAACAAACTGTTAGCAATATGACTAATAACAGAGATCCCTAATACCCATCAATATCTCATCAATGACTGCTATCCTAGTGTATCTCAGATTTAAAACCAAAGATTAGCACCCTTAAGGTAGATCGCAGTAAAATATTTAAAACAAAACTCCCGGCGAAAAAAACCAAGAAATGGCATTTCACAACAAAGATTAGCACCCTTACGGTAGATCGCAGTAAAAAATTTAAAGCAAAACCCCCTACGAAAAAAACCAAGAAATGACATTTCACAACAAAGATAAAGACCAACTCAAAACAAAATCTGATATTCTCAATACTGTAACAGCATGATCCTTACGTGTTGTAAATTTATGACTGAAATAACAAAAAATTAAGAAGGCTGAAATATTACTAAATCATACTTAATTCGTTTATAAATCAGTAATATTTCCTACTTACTATTTAGTAAAATTTACTAGTAAGATAACTATTTACTACTAAATTTACTAGTAAAATAGCTATTTAATTTTACTATCAGTAACTTTACACCGTAAGTCGACATTAATTCAAGTTAGGAAATTACAAGAACTAGCATAGAAAACAAGATCGCATTCCCCTGCTCACGATTTTTCAAAAAAGAAATACTAAGAGTTTAGGACTTTGCATTTTAGTTCTCTAGAAAAACGAGTACACAATGGTCAGGGATTGCTCAGGCGTTGTATCTCCAACAATGCTGAAAAGGGTTTTGCATCTTTGTGTCAGAAAAAGATAGACAGATTGATTAAGCATGGCAGAACGAACAATATGCTAGGGATTCACATTCAGTGTGCCGAAAAAAGATTATTGACAATAAATGGATGTGCATGAATTGCCGCAGGTTTTGCAGTGTTGCATGCCTAATGCCGCAAGTGAGCATTTTGCATTTATATGTAACTATACAAGATTAAATGCAGGTGAAGCCTCATATTTCCGTGTGCCAACACATTACTGAAAGCAAGTGAGGGGTTTAGTATATAAGGGTTTAGCATTTCTGTGTGTGAAAAAAAGTTTAATAGAATTATTGATCGTTGTAGATACGGTCCTAGAATTTATGCGACTCAAAACGATAGAACATCTGGGGTTAACATATTGAACAAATGCAGATATCTATGCAACTTAAATGATTTTGAAAAAAATAAATAAAGCTATCTAATTAACAGCTTCATAGAAAAAACCACAATTTCTTGTAATTCGAAAGTTCATTGGCCTGCGTAGCTACAGAGGCATAGAAGAAACACACTAATTAATCAATCAATTCAGCAAGAATGAAAAGAAAATAAAGAATGAAGAAAACTAACCATCTGTAGGGTCAAGCAAATTGACATATCCATAGCCAAGGGAGCGTTGGGTCATGCTATTGCGGCAGACTCGTACTGAAGTCACCGTTCCCACAGGAAGGAAGAATTCAACAAGCTGGTTGTCTGTGACCTCAAGGTCGAGATACCCAACACAAAGCGAAGCCAGTGGTGGAAACTGTAGCGCTGCTGTTGCTGCCATCGCTGATGATAACGATATCTCTCTGTCTAATAAAAACCCCAATTCGAAATCTAAAGAATTTGGTTATAAAGAATAATAAAAATGGCAGAAGCTCGACGGATTCTACCCGCTTTTGTTTCTTTGTTCTAATTTTTTTCTGTCACCCTCCGCTCCACTCCCCCTCCTCTTCCTACCAATGTGCCATCCACAATGACAGTTGACTGCCCAGAAAGATTGGAATTTGCATTATAAGCATACGCTCAAACCGCAATCCTGCTTAGCCAACACATGTCATTCCGTATTTTGCCTTTTTTATACGAAAGAAATAATTATAAATGAGTAATTCAAAAAAATTAGTTATGAGGGGAAATTCCTAAAAATTTAGAGAAATATGTGAACTTGCTACTTTTTTGCACACGTCTGATTTTTATGATCAAGTAATTCAAAAAAATGAGTTATGAGGGAAAATTCCTAAAAATTTAGAGAAATATGTGAACTTGCTACTTTTTTTCACACGTCTTACTAGTGACATGTGTCATTATCAAAATGAATTGGTTGACGAAAAAG